>PVKU01017957.1:0-10189 GCA_004027475.1 Anoura caudifer
GAATAATTTAACTTTTATTAGCTATATTACTTTCAAATATGGCATTTACTTATTTCTAAGTATATTGGCTTCTAAAATAATAAGAACATTAAATTCAAGTTGAATGGTAAGTTAACCTTTGAACACACCCATGTTCCTGACATAATAATCACTCTTCTTTCTTGGGAAACATATGAATTAAAACACACAAAAAAAGGTTGTCAGGTCCTATACACAATAATGCCATCATCTTTCTGTCTCCATAAATGGGTTTCCTGAGACATGCTTATAAATTCTATGTCCTTACTAACACTGCACAGAGCTATTAGCTATGAGGTAGGGTATTATTCTTTAAAAAAAAAAAAAAAAAAAGACTACTTTGCCTAAATGGTATTCATGTAAAGTACAGCCTATACTGCATTTTATTAAGTGGTATATCATTCAAGATCCAATTCAAATGCCATCTCTGATTCCCTCCTCCATGCCTACATGTTCTCTCATGTTCTCTCTCTCTCCCTTCTTGGAACATCCATTGTGATTTATTTTTACATTTTTTTAGGTTTTTATCATTTT
Source organism: Anoura caudifer (assembly GCA_004027475.1). Classification (NCBI taxonomy): domain Eukaryota; kingdom Metazoa; phylum Chordata; class Mammalia; order Chiroptera; family Phyllostomidae; genus Anoura; species Anoura caudifer. Next base: position 553 of record PVKU01017957.1, read on the forward strand.
TATTCATGTATTGTAAAGTCTGAGTAAATGTCTTACCTTGCGTGATATTAATTTAAGCTTGTATTATGCAAGGACTCACATACTTTCATTCCTACTTTTGGTATCAGAATGTCTTACACACATACCTGTTACTAAAAATATTTTTGAATAAAGGGATATTTGCTTTAAGTAATTCCTTTAGCCCTGGCTGGTGTGGGTCAGTGGATTGAGCACTGGACTGTGAACAAGAGGGTTGCCAGTTTGATTCCCAGTCAGGGCACATGCCTGGGTTGTGGGCCAGGTCCTCAGTGTGGGGTGTGTGAGAGGCAACCACACATTGTTGTTTCTCTCCTTCTCTTTCTCCCTCCTTTCCCCTCTCTCTAAAAGTAAATAAATAAAACTTTTTTAAAATCCCTGCAAGTCAAAACATCTAAAAAATAAAAGTAATTCCTTTTAAAAATTCCTAAAAGGAGTGATTTAAAGACACTTTGGTTCATTATTACTTGTACCAAAAACTTTTGTGCTTTATTATTTTTACTTTTAGACCTTTATATTACTTTTATTGTTGTTTAATAGGTATGAATTTCTTACCCTTGTTTCTACTCTATTTTATTTTAATCCTCATCCAAGGATTTGTTTATTGATTTTAGAGAAAGAGGAAGGGGGAGAGAGAAAGAAACCTCAATGTGAGCAACATCAATCAGTTGTCTCCTGTATGCACTCCAACTGGGGATGGAACCCACAACATAGGTACATGTCCAGACCGGGAATCAAACTTGCAAACTTTTGATGTACGGGGGCAACGCTCCAACCAACTTAGCCACCCAGCCAGGGCCTTACCTTTGTTTCTAAAAAATAAACTATAATCTCCTTCAGTCCAAGAACAATCTTTTAATACTTTTTATATACTCCAAGAATTCTTAGTAAAGGGTCTGCTAAGCAGGATTGTTCAACTCAATGAATTAAATGTTGCCAAAGGATCATCTAAGAAACATTTTTATACACCTGGCAGCCATCTCCTGATCAAAGCAATCAAATCTCATAAAATTTGCTTACCATGGCATAGACATTTGCGTGATCTTTCCTGTTCCGAATCTGAATACAGGGTATTGGCAAATTCAGTCCTACCCCAGTGGCCAGATTCCTCAGGTCAGCAGCACTGCACTCCCCACGCCACAGCAAACTGTTATTACCAGAACCAAGTCCCAGGGAGGCCCAGTAGAGATAGGTCTGAGAAAGTCTCTCGACTGTAGTGACATCTATTGTGGTTGATGTCATGCAAGGATGCAAAGCCATTTCCCTTCCATACCTCAGCTCCTCTAAAGAGCGACAGCAGCTCTGAGAGCAATGACCTGGGCTCTGGATCAACTTGATATGCACAAAGAAAAGTAAGCACCCCAGAAATAAAAAAGAAATAGAGGCCAGAACAATTACTAAATAGAGGTTCCGGGCAGAAAGGTGCCCTCCTGTTTCCCAGGCATCTTCAAAGTCTGGAAGGACCTGAGGGGCAGAGTTGCTCAACAGCACGCCCAGCGTGACGGAAGAGGAGAGTGGTGGGTCTCCATGATCCCGAACCACTACCACCACCTTCTGTTTGACTGCATCAGTGGGACGAACTAAGCGAGCAGTACAGAGCTCTCCCATATTAGCTGAAATTCGGAAAAGGCTAGAGTCAGAAGTCTTAGAGATGTGGTAGGAAAGCCAGGCATTGGAGCCGGTGTCTGCATCCTCTGCTACTACTTTTGTGGCACAATTTCTACTGGGACCATGCCATTTCTGGTCAAGGGAAACAAGATGACTGGAGCATTGTTGTTCCTATCCACCACGAACAAGTTCACAGTCACTAATGCACTTCTGGGAGGAATGCCACAGTCTGGGGCTTCCACTTGAAAGAGAAAGCCCTTGAGCCACTCAAAGTCAAAGGAAGTTTTAGCAGTGATAGCGCCACTGGATGATTCTACTGCTACCAAGCTAGAGGCTGTCTGCCCTTCAGAGGTAAGATCCAACAGTTTGTAGAAGACAAGGCCATTCTTCCCCAGGTCTGGGTCCTGGGCAAATACACGGCCTAGAGAGGCTCCAGGACCATTGTTTTCAGCCACAAAAAGTTCCTGTTCTGGTTGAGGAAAGCTTGGTGTATTGTCATTCACATCAGCAACTGACACAGTCAGTGTCCTGCAGGTACTAAGTGGTGGAGAGCCACCATCTGAAGCGATGATCAGGACCTGGTATTCACTGACCTGCTCCCAGTCCAGTGGCCCAGCAGTCAGCAAACTGTAGTAATTGTCAAAAGAAGCCTCCAGTTTAAAAGGACCTCCACTGGACATGCTACAAGTAACCTTACCATTGGGACCAAGGTCCTCATCCCTTACACTAAGAAGAGCAATCACTGTGCCAGGAGCGGTGTCCTCTGAAACTGGACTGGAGAGAGTCAGCAGGTTCACCTCAGGGGCATGATCGTTCACATCAGCCACTTCCACCAACAGTTTGGCGGTGCTAGCTAGACCGAAGGCGCCTTCATCCCTCGCCTCGACGCAGCATTTCAGGAGGACCTAGTAAAGCAGCTACTCTCACCTTCCCATTTCTGAGGTGAACACGAAAGTGGTGTCGAAGCTTTGCTTGCGTGCTATTGCTTAAGGAGTACCGGATTTCCCCATTGGAGCCTTCATCCGGGTCCGAGGCCTGAACGCGGAATAACACAGTCCCATTGGGTACAATCTCTGGTACCTTGGTATGGTATACTGTGCGCTCAAATACAGGGGCATTGTCGTTTGTGTCCACCACAATGATGGTGACCAGTGCGTCTCCGGAGTGCGCGGGCTGCCCGCGGTCCTGAGCGGTGAGCACCAGCCAGTGGGTGTCGCGTTCCTCACGATACAGAGTTTTCGCCAAAACCAACTCCAGATATTCGCTGCTGTCGACTCGCGACCCCATGTCCAGGCGAAAGTGCTGGCTGGGGCTCAGGCTGTAGCTTAGCACCCGGTTGCTTCCCTCGTCGGCATCTTGGGCATTAGGGAGAGTAAATCGGTCCCGGGCATCAAGAACTCGGGGATATGCAGCTGCATGTCGCCAGCAGGGAAGACAGGTGAGTTGCCATTGATATCCAGGACGTGAACTCGAATCTTGTGCAGCTCCAGCGGGTCCTGGAGTACCAGCTCATAGGTCAAGACGCAAGTAGCTTTGGCCCTGCACAGATGCTTGTCGTCCGCTGGCTCTACGACAACCATGTTACCGCTGGCCAGATCCACCCCAAAGTAGAGCTCCCTGTGGCTGGAAAAGAAGCGAAAGTTCCGCAAGGACAGAGCTGCTACTGACAGCCTCAAGTCCACAGTAACGTCGCCGATGGCAACGCCTCCCTGAGTTTCCTCCAACACTGAGTACTCGAGCTGTCCCGCGGCAGAGCCGCAGGAGACCCACAAAACACAGAACCGCCACCCTCCAGCCCACCATCCTCCCTGTCGCCATCCTTGCTCCACCGGCGGTGACCCGGGACCATGCTCCGGACTCCTGGAGAACAAGAGCCGTGGTAAAGAACAAGAGCCTGACGGCCGCCGCTGCCGGCTAGTGGTTTCGCTTTCTGAATCCTGGGATTGCCCCAGACTGGCCGGCGGCGAGCTAGACTTGCTAGGCTGGATGGAGGCTTGGCAGCGGTCTGGGGAAGCAGAGCGGGCCGGGTGCGGAGGAGCGCAGCGCCGCCTAGGGGTGCAGAGACCAGGCAAACGACCGGTGTGGGGAAGCGCGCTCTCCGTTCCTTGCCGGCTGGGATCTCGCCCCGAGCCTCGGTAGCGGGGCTCTGGGCGGGCAAGGAAGACGCTCTGAGAACCTAACACATCTTCCCTTAATGGGTGCTTCCCAGGACAACACCCGGAGGCCACCCGGGGCTTAGCCTCCTCAACCTCTGCCTGAGGACTGCTTGTAACTAGGACTGAGCGCAGCTGAGCTTCTCTCACCAACTGTTGGAGAGCTGAGCCTCCAGTCCCCGGCGCTCCGACCCACTGCCCACCCCCGCTAAATGCCCGCGGAAGAGGGTGGAACTCCGAGAGGAACCACGGGGCGGAGATGGTGAGAAGCGCAACCTTGACCACGAACGACTAGCCCTTCAAGACTTAAGGAAACAGGAACCCTAAACCTAGTGCTTCGGTGCATTCCCTGCTTGATTCCCAACCTCTCCGCTGCGGGTTAAAGTCTCTCCTGCGCCTCAGAATAATCCCAAGAGCCACCAAGATTTCAATAAAAGCATCCAGAAGGGGGAAAGTTGGGGAACAGTAACCTCCCTCAAGCTTCCCACGGACTCTTGCTTTTGCGATGCACCAAAGTGAGAGAGCGAAAGGCTCCGGGTCCTATGTTCCACTTTTGATGGGTCAGCACTTTCTCTTCCCTGGGAGGCCCTACTGGGAGTGTTTTGCAAGCGGCTGTCAACGTTCTGGGTAAGAAAGGAGGTCAGGAGCTAGTCAATATCAAACACCAGAAACTCACAAAGATGGACGACTTTTCCTCAAACAGGACTTGCGAAGTGGAAGGGAGAGAAAAGTACTGAGATACTGTTTAGAGCGTGACCAGGAAACTACTCTCTATTTAGAAAACAGCAATGAGGCGGAGTAAGAACAGGCTAGATGCCCGTACTTTCTCCATCTTCGTTTTTAAGCCAGTCTCCTGCACAGAAATCCGACCAATGATCAGTTCTATGAAAAACAGTTGTAAGCTACAAGTAAAACCTCCAAATTCGCCTAGTACCCTACAACAAGTGGCTTTCCCTGAGATGGGTGGGGCAGAGCCGAAAGAGACTGACTTCAATTACTATTAAATACTCAAATCCTTCCTTTAATCACAGTATTCAAAGTTCCAAGAACCAAAATTTGAAAGACAAAGGCTGACTACAAATCCGGAATGGGAGCTTTCAGGGCGTTCTATTTTCTAATCAGAAAACTGTCTAAAAGTATTGTTAATTATTAAAGCTGAGTGTGGGATACATGGGGGTTAATTACATGGTTCTCTCAACTCTAACGTAACTTTAAATATTTCTATAATAACTTTTTAATTACTTATTGAAATGAAGTGGGGGCAGGCAGCTCCAGCATTCTGGTCCTTTGACTAAAAGTAGGATTGAAAACTCCCCTGTGCCACTAAGAACCAATCACCTCCTGGGAACATCACAAACCCTGTCCTCTCTTCCAGGGAAAAAGGGAGGACTGCAACATAAGGCAATATAAGCTGTAAATGCTCCTGTCTAATTTTTCTTTCTGAATTAAGGAACCAAGTCTGGATAAAATTAAAGCAGGAAATGTGTCAGCCCATTGAAGTGGTAGGGAGAGTCATAAGTATAGCCATCTTTGAGGATCTTCATTAACATGTGAAATAAGTCATAAAAATTAAAACATTCTTTACTAAATTTCAGAACCAAAACTAATTGCCTACTTCAGTGCCAGAGATTAGGGTTTGTGTTTCCTCATTTTAATTTAACGCTGCTAACCAAGCTAACTGCTTTAGGGTGAAAGGTTGTATTTTTTTTTTAATTTTCCCTTAGCCTCAGAAGAAATATGCCTAAGGGGATGTACCCAACTTCTGGAAGGCCCTGACTTTTACCAATAGGCTTCCAATTATACAGGGTTTAGGAATTCTGAGCTGTATCTAGGGCAGTATGTGTGGGTGTAGATTAGAAAGGGGGGAGAAGGAAAATCACCATGACAAAACCTATTTCCACTTCACACACTTCTCAGACTTTAGGCTTCTCTTTTTTCACATTTCTGTATTTAAACTGCCACTGGAGTCTAATTTCAAAGGATTTTATTTGTGTCAAGAATAAGCAGATAGCACTCACCTGTAGAATTTGTCCCACCATCTGACTCCATTTGTTTAGGCATAACTGTGATTTATGGGAAAGCAATATTTAGGATACACTTGGAAATCCCAAAGATGAGCAGTCTCAAGAATTTTTCCTTTTATATAAGGTGACTAGATAAACATTAAAATCATGAATTAACAAAATATTTCTTTAGCAGAACCTTTTCTTTCTGATATTTCATTATGGCATTTTCCATAGTTTCCATTAGTCAGGCATTTTCACATTTTTAATTAAGTGCAAGTACAACTTTAAGTGGACTTGGTGCAAAAACATAGTCCTGATCACCCCTTGGGCTCTATTGCCAAGACTATTATTTTAAATCTCTCCCACCAAACTTATCCTTAAGCTATAAATTCAAAACATTTCTAGCCATATGGATAAGCTCCTATTTTTAAGCCAGTCTCCTGAACAGAAATCTGGACAATGTGGGGAAGTGGGAGGAAGATGTCAGGGCAACATCCACATTGTTGCTTGAAGCCAAACAAAAAAGAAAACAAACAGTCCATCTAATTTCCACCAAAGAGCTTGTCAGTAAGAGAATATTGTACTTTCAACAAGATTTCTTAGTGCTGAAGATTGTTCCTTGGGAGTTTATTATGTACTTATGGGAACTAAATTAAAAGATAGGACATCACAATCACATTAAGCAAATTTTAATCCAGTAAAATAGCTTAATAAAGTGTCCAAATCAAGTCTAACAGAGTGGGAATTCTTTGTATCATGATGTCATTCTTTCTTCACTTGAACCCTTTACCAGTAACACATCACTACAGAATTTCTTTCTCAAGTTTCTAGTGCAAAGAAACTAGTTTCTCTCCATGATACAATACCAGATAAAGTGTCTTGGACCTTGCTTCATGAATCTTCACTCTAATCAACTTTACACTGTGTTTACTTACTGCTTTTCATAATTATGTGCACATATTTCAAAAATTACCCTTTTATAAAAATATTTTTCCATTTCATCTTCAAAGTGTAGCCCTCAGAACTTGAAGTCATACTCCAGGTTGATTAAATCAGATCCAAGAAGACAAGATCTAGTCCTTTGATTCTAAATACCGCATATCAAGTAATGGAGGCTGAAACTGCATCTGGTGCTTAGACAGCTACATCACATACTTTTTTAATGATGGATTGAAAACTAAAATTTGCACCCATTTTTCCCTAGGTGTTATTAAGCCACAGATCAAAATATTCTAGACTGTTTTGCTTACTTTTTTGCTTAAAAATTTTAAACATATTAATCACAGAATATATTTTACCTACATCCAAATTTCATATTCTTACACATTTGGTAAGCAGTCACACTAGATCATCTTCTAAGCTGCGGATGAAATTTTTCATCAAATGTGACTGAAAAGGAAGACCTGTGACTACTACCCACCGACCTACCTGACATAAGTTTATTAGATGGTGTCTAACCTGAAATAAAAATCTGACAAAAAAGAATCTACACAAATCCCATATTATATAATAGTTTCCTAAAGTGCTAAATAAAATATTGCCAGATCACCATTATGATAGATGCTTAAAAGAAATTTAATAAAAATCTGGCAGCTTCACAAAACAATGTATCAGAGTCTCTCCCAAGAGGCCCCCAGAACCAAAACACCTGGTGGTGGGCTTCAGACCACATCAGAGCATCACCCAATTAGCTCCACAAGTGGCACTCCCAAAGGGAGATCTTGAAAGGCACCAGACCCTGCTGAGGCAAATTTCACTTCATAGGGTCAGACCTCACACAGCAGTTCATACACTGTGGTCAGGATCATTCCTCACAGTCAGTTAGCCTGAGGGTCAACCCCACCCATGGGGAGGCCAACAGCAATAAGGACTCAATTACAACAGGAAGGTTCATTCACGTAACCCACACAGGGACATTCCTGGAGTTATCTAGCTCAAGTAATCAGAAAGACTGCGCCACTGAGCCCCATAAGACACCAAGTGTATAAGGCCACCCTACCAAGACTGAGAGACATAGCAGATCTACCTAATACACAGAAACAAATACAGAGAGGTGGCCAAAAAGAAATATCCCCAAATAAAAGAACAGAAGTAATCTCCACAAAAATAATTAGATTAAATGGGAGCAAGCAATCTACCAGATACAAAGTTCAAAACAATGGTTATAAGGATGTTCAAGAAATTTAGTGGGAAAATGTATAAACTCAGTGAGAATTTAAACAAAGAGATAGCAAGCATTAAAAGACATAAACACCACCAAAAAAGGAAGCAGTCAGAAATTAAGAACAAAATATCTGAGATGAAGAATACTTTAGAAGGAACCAATAACAGGTTAGGTGAAGCAGAGGATTGAATCAACAATTTGGAAAACAGGGTAACAAAAAAAATTAAAGCAGCAAAAAGAAAATTAAAAAATTTTTTAAGTGAGGACAGTTTAAGGGACCTCAGGGATAATGTCAAGCATAATAACATCCACATTATAGGGGTACCATGGAGAGAAAAAAAGAGAGCAAGAGATTAAGAACGTATTTGAAGAAACAATGACTAAAAACTTCCCTTAACCTAGTGAAGGAGAAAGACACACAGTCTGAGAAGAGCAGAGACTCCCAAACAAGATGAACCTAAAGAGGCCCACAAAAAGACATATTATAATTAAAATGGCAAAGGTTAAAGACAAAGAGAGAATCTTAGAAGCAGCAAAAGAGAGCTCACTACAAGGGAGCTCCCATTAGACTGTCAACTGATTTCTCAACAGAAATATTTCAGGCCAGAAGAGATTGGCATAAAATATTTAAAGTGATAAAAAGCAAGGATCTACAACCTAGGCTACTTTATCCAACAAGGCTATTATTTAAAATCGAACACAAAATAAAGATCTATCCAGGCAGAAAAAGCTAAAAGGCACCAAACGAGCATTACAAAAAAATTGTTAAAGGGTCTTTTTCGATAGCCCTGGGAGGACTGAATGCAGGAGCTGGAGCACGCACCTTTGTCTGCGCCCACACGACATTGTAAAACCAGCCGCTCCCTGATCAGCCAAACAGGGACCCAGCAGCTCTGAGACCGGGGTCGGGGCTGAGAAACCAGGCCAGGGCTGGCCATAAGACTCTAGGGAGGGAGCTGGGGCAACCGCTCCCTGAACAGCCAAGCAGGGACCGGCCACGCCGGCATAAACCGGGTTGCTTGAAAACCCACAGAGAAGAGTTAAGATCTCATAGCCCTGGGAGGACTGAACGCGGGAGCTGGAGCGCGCACCTTTGTCTGCGCCCACGTGACATCGTAAACAGCTGCTAGGGAATCGGTGCATCAGCGCGCCCAGGGAGACACGGCGCGACAGGGCGCGCAGTCGCTGGGCACCATAGGGGTTGAACCGTGTTCGTGGGACAGTTGGAACCTGTGCAAGGAAGACTCAGGGAACATTGGGACTTGTGGGCGCGTGACCACAGTTCGTGCCTGGGTCCCTGGGCAGAGAATCTAGGGACACCTCTGAGGACAGTAGGCCAGAGAAAACTGAATGCTGAACAAGGGAAAAAAAAACAATACGGTCACCCCTCGGCCACTACAGTCTTCAAGACCAGAAAAATCAGCTTGGCAAGATTGATAACAGCAAGAATTAGCGGTTTTGGTGTTTTTCGTTTTTTTAAATTTTTTGTGGGTTTTTTTTCTCTTTTTCTCTTTTTCACTATTTTGATCTTTTTTACCCCTCAACTCCTTTTGGCTTCTCAATACTTCTTTCTTGTTTTACTCCTTCTTCCTTTCTTCCCAAGCTTACCACTCCTTCCTGTCTTTTTTCTCTTTTTCATTCTACTTTTCTTTATTCTCTTTTCACTTTTTTATTTCCTTTTCCTTCTTTTC
>PVKU01017958.1:0-10189 GCA_004027475.1 Anoura caudifer
AGCCCTCCCCACCTCCTTCCCATTTCCACACCCCTAGTTTTTATCCATGTGTCCTTTATACTTGTTCCTGTAAACCCTCCCCCTTTTCCCCTGAAATTCCCTCCCCTCTCCCCTCTGGTGACTGCCAGTCTGTTCTCAATTTCAGTGTCTTTGGTTATATTTTGCATGTTTGTTTGTTTTGTTGGTTAGGTTCCTGTTAGAGGTGAGATCATATGGTATTTGTCTTTCACTTCCTGGCTTATTTCACTAAGCATGATGCTCTACAGTTCCACACATGCTGTTGCAAAGGGTAGGAGCTCCTTCTTTCTTTCTGCTGCATAGAATTCCATTGTGTAAATGTACCATAGTTTTTTAATCCATTCATTTACTGATGGGCACCTGGGTTGCTTCCAAAACTTGGCTATTGTAAATTGTGCTGCTATGAACATAGGGGTGCATAAGTTCTTTTGGACCGATGTTTCAGGGTTCTTAGGATATAATCCTAGCAGTGGGATTGCCGGGTCAAAAGGTAGATCCATTTTTAGTTTTCTTAGAAAATTCTGTACTGTTTTCCACAGTGGTTGTACCAGTCTGCAATCCCACCAACAGTGCACTAGGGTCCTCTTTTCTCCACAACCTCTCCAACACTTGTTGTTTGTTGCTTTGTTTATGATGGCCATTCTGACTGGTGTGAAGTGGTATCTCATTGTGGTTTTAATTTGCATCGCTCTGATAGCAAGCGATATTGAGTATCTTTTCATGTGTCTCTGGATCCTCTTTATGTCCTCCTTGGGGAAGTGTCTGTTCAAGTCCTTTGCCCATTTTTTAATTGGGTTGCTTGTCTTTTTAGAGTGGAGTCATGTAAGTTCTTTATATATTTTCGAGATTAAAACCTTTTCTGAGCTATCATTGGCAAATATGTTTTCCCATACAGTCGGTTCTCTTTTTATTTTAATACTGTTTTCTTTAGCTGTGCAGAAGCTTTTTATTTTGATGAGATCCTATTTGTTTATCCTTTCCTTTATATCCATTGCTTTAGGGGACATATCAGTAAAAATGTTGCTGCGTGAATGCATGGATTTGTTTCCTGGGCTTTGTGGTTTTGTTCTGGCAACACCTGCACAAAGAAATACAAGATATAGTGGGTGGAGTGACACTCAGCTGACCAGCTTGAGAGAAGAACCCAACAAAAAATGACCCAACAACAATCAAAACCCAAAGACATCCAGAGAGCCAACATAAATGGCATAAAGGGCATCCCAAGAGCATCAATTACAGGAGATCAAGGAGACTGCATTGCTAAATCTCACAGGTGTCCTACAATAGAAGTTCACACAACAAAGTCAAGGAGTCAAAACACATCAATTTAAGAAGCAGAAGCAAACAAGAAGAGTCTTCCAAATAATGGGAAGGCAAAGAAACAACTTCCAATCAAAAGAAAAGGAGGAATCCTCAGAAAGAGTGCTAAATGAAATAGAGGTAAGTCAACTATCAGATATTGAGTTCAAATCAATGGTTATAAGGAAACTCAATGAACTCAGTGGGAATTACGAAAATCTACAGGGAAACTATGAGGAACTTACTGCAAACTATACCAGCATGAAAAAGGTCAAACTATCAACAAGAGCCAAGAGGAAATGAAGAATACAACTTCTGAATTGAAGGACACAGTAAAAGGAATAAAAAGCAGGCTAGATGAACCAGGGGATTGAATCAGTGACTGGAGGACAGGATAGGAAAAAATTCCCACAAAGAGTAAGAAAAGGAAAAAAGACACAAAGAGAATGAAGAGGGTTTAAGAGAGCTGCAGGACATCATGAAACATAATAATATCCATATAATAGGACACCAGAAGTAGAAGAAGAGGAGCAAGGGATAGAAAAGCTTTTTCAAAAAGTATAGATAGAAAACTTCCCTAATTTGATGAGAGAGAAAGTCACACAAGTCCAGGAAGCAGAGAGGGTCCCAAGCAAAAGGAAGCCAAATAGGCCCACTCCAAGACACATCCTAATAAAAATGGCAAAATTCAAAGACAAAGAGAGATTAATAAAGAGAGAATCTTAAAGACAGCAAGTTAGAAACTGGAAGTAACATAGAAGGGAGCCTAGGTAAAGCTAGCAGCTGACTTCTCAACAGAAACACCACAAGCCAGATGGGAATAGAAAGAAATATTCCAAGTAATGAGAAGCAAAGACCTGCAACCAAGACTATTCAGCTCACCCAGGTTCTCAATTAAAATGGAAGGTGAAATAAAGAGTTTCCAAGACAGAGGGAGGCTAAAAGAATACACTTCCACCAAATCAACATCGCAAGATATGCTAAGGGGATTGCTTTAAGAAGATGAAGAAAAGAACTTCTGGCTAAGATGGAGGCATAGGTAGATACACTTTCCTTCTTCCCAGAACCAAAAGAACAATAAAAAATTTAAAAACAAAAAACAACCACAACTGCCAAAAAATCAAACTGTATGAAAGTCAGGCAACCAAGGATTTAAAGAAGAAACATTCATCCAGACTGGTACGATGGGAGAAGATGGGCAGGAAGGGCAGACAGCACACATGGCTAGGTGGCAGATGGAGGATGGGGTGGGTGAGAAGGCAGCTGGTGAACTGGATGGTCCCACATTTGTGTGCAGATAACTCAGGAGGAACAAATGGGGAACAACCCGGACTGTACAACCCAAGGTTAAAGTGCAGGGAAATAAAGCCTCAAAACCTCCGTAAAAACCACTGTAAAACCTTAGGGGGTTGCAACAGTGGGAGAAACTCCTGTCCTCAAAGGAGAGTTCATTGGAGAGACACACAGTGGTCTAGAACATACACAAACCCATCCACCCAGGAATCAGCACCAGAAGGGCCATATTTGCTTGTGGGTAGCAAGGGAAGTGACTAAAAGCCATCCGGGAGCCGGGCAAGGGGAATTCTTTCCTCTTGGACCATTCCACCATATATAGCACCACAATGCAGTGATGTGGGATGCCCCGACCAAGCTAATAGCGAAGGCTCCACCCCTTACAACATAACAGGTGCACAGAGAAAAATAATAGGGCCAAATTGAAAGAACAGATCGAAGCTCCAAAAATTGAATGAAGTGATGAAGAGATAGCCAACCTATCAAATGCAGAATTTAAAACATGGGCATCAGAATCCTCAGAGAAATGGTTGAATATGGTCACAAAATAGAGGAAAAGGTGAAGGTTTTGCAAAGTGAAATAAAGCTACATGTATAGGGAACCAACAGTGAAGGGGAGGAAGCCAGGACTCAGATAGATGATTTGGACCAGAAGGAAGAAATAAACATTCAACCAGAACAGAATGAAGAAATAAGAATTCAAAAACATGAGGGGAGGCTTAGGACCCTCCAGGATATATTTAAATGATCCAACATCCCAATCAAGGGTGCCACAAAAAGAGGAAGAGCAAGAAATTGAAAACTTATTTGAAAAAATAATGGAGAACTTCCCCAATCTGGCAAAGGAAATAGTCTTCCAGGAAGTCCAGCAAACTCAGAGAGTCCCAAAGAAATTGGACCCAAGGAAGCATGCACCAAAGGACATCATAATTATATAACCCAAGATTAAAGATAAGGAAAGAATCTTAAAAGCAGGAGTAGAAAAGGAGACAGTACCCTACAAAGGAGTTCTCATGAGACTATCAGCTAATTTCTCAAGGAAACTTTACAGTCAAGAAGGGTCTATAGAGAAGTGTTCAAAGTAATAAAAGGCAAGTATCTGCATTCAAGTTTACTCTATCCAGCAAAGCTATCATTTAGAATGGAAGTGAAGTTAAAGTGCTTCCCAGATAAGATCAAGTTAGGAGTTCATCATCACTCAGCCCTTAGTATATGGAATGTTAAAGGGGTTTATCTAAGAAAAAAGAAGATGATCAAAACTATGAACAGTAAAATGACAACAAACTCACGACTATGAACAATGAAACTTTAAAAAGTCAAAAATAAAATAAGCAAACAACAAGAACAGAAATAGAATCAGAGAAATGGAGATCACATGGAGCATTAAAATGAAGAGCTATAAGGAGGAGAATGGGGGGAAAGATATAGGGAATAAGAAGCATAAATGGTATGTACAAAATAGACAAGTGGAGGTTAAAGATACTATGAGAAATGGAGAAGCCACAGAACTTATATGAAAGATCCATGGACATGAACTAAGGGGGAATCCTGGTTGCAGGGGCAGTGCAGGGCAGAGGGGAATAAAGGAGAGAGAAGAAAGAGACCATTGTAACACCATAATCAATAAAAGATATTTAAAAATAAGATAAAGAAACTGTGATAGAGAGGGGAATATGGCTACAAAGAAAAAAAATGGGTATGAATAAGTACCTATCAACAATAACCTTAAATTTAAACAGATTAATGTTCCAACCAAAAGACATAGGGTTGCTGAATGGATAACAAAACATGACCCACACATATGCTGCCTACAAGACACCCACCTGACAACAAAAGATTTACAAATACTAAAAGTGAAAGGATGGAAAAAAACACTCCAAGTAAATGGACAGAGAAAAATAGCCAGGGTAGCAATACTTATATGAGACAAAACAGACATCAAAAAAGAGCCATAAAAAGAGACCCAGAAGAACATTTCATAAGAGTCAAAGGAAGAATCCATCAAAAAGACACAGACTTCCAGTCAAGATTGAGGCATAGGTACACACACCAAAATAAGGACAACAAGAATTTAGAAACAAACAAACAACCAAAATAAAAACAGTACTGACAGAAAGTTGACTTGTATGGAAGTCCGACAAGCAAGGAGTTAAAGTAGACACATTGATCCAGACCAGTAGGAGGGCTGGTGTTGGGCAGCCGGGCAGACACAGGTCACAGCAAAAAAAGAAGAAGCTGGCAGACTCCGGGCACGCAAGGTGGCATCTGGCAGACCCATCGAGGTGGTGGAGAGTGGAGGGGTGTGGCGCACAAGGCAGCTGGCAGACCAGGTGGTACCACATTTGTGCACAGATAAACAAGGCAAAACTGGGGAGCAAGAGAGACTGCACAACCCAGGGTCTCAGCATGTGGAAATAAAGCCTCAAATTACTGATTGAAAACACCTGTGGGGGTTGAAGTGCCAGGATAAACACCCAGTCTCACAGGAGAGTTTGTTGGAGACACCCACAGGGTCCTAGAACATACACAAACAAACCCTCCCAGGAAACAGCACCAGAAGGGCCCAATTTGCTAGGGGAAAGCAGGGGAAGGGAATGAAATCCAGCAGAGAGCAGAGCAAGCACCATTGTTCCCTTTCAGACCCCTGTCCCACTTGCAGCATCACAACCCAGCAACTGGGTTTCCCCACCCTGGTGAACACCTAAGGCTCCATCCCTCAGTACGTAAAAGATCAGTAAAGATTAAAAAAAGGATCCAAATGAAAGAACAGATCAAAGCTCTAGAAAAACTATAACTAAGCAATGAAGAGATGCCAACCTATCAGATGCACAATTCAAGACACTGGTAATCAGGATGCTAACAGAATTGGTTGAATTTGGCTGCAAATTAGATGAAAAAAAAAAAAAGGAAGGCCATGCTAAGTGCAATAAAGGAAAATGTACAGGAACTCAATAGTGATGGGAAGGAAACTGGGACTCATATCAATGGAGTGGAACAGAAGGAAGAAAGAAACATCCAACCAGAAAAGAAGAAACAAGAATTCAAAAAAATGAGGAGAGGCTTAGGAATCTCCAGGACATCTTTAAATGTCCCAGCATCCGAATTGTACAGGTACAAGAAGGAGAAGAGGAAGAGCAACAAGTGGAAAAGTTATTTGAACAGATAATACAGGAGAGCTTCCCCATTCTGGCAAAGGAAATAGACTTTCAGGAAGTCCAGGAAGCTCAGAGAGTCCTAAAGAAGTTGGACCCAAGGAGGAACACACCAAGGCACATCATAATTACATTAGCCAAGATTAAAATGAAGGAGAGAATTCTAGAAGCAGCAAGGGATAAGGGGACAGTCATCTACAAAGGAGTTCCCATGAAACTTTCAGCTGATTTCTCAAGAGACCTTCCAGGCAAGAAGGGGCTGGAAAAAAGTATTCCAAGTCATGAAAGACAAGGACCTACATCCAAGATTGCTCTATCAAGCAAAGCTTTCATTTAGAATGGAAGGGAAGATAAAGTGCTTCTGAGATAAGATCAAGTTCAAGGAGTTCATCATCACCAAGCCCTTATTATATGAAATGTTAAAGGGACTTATCTAAGAAAAAGAGGATAAATATGAAGAGTAAAAAGACAGCAAACTCACAGGTATTAACAACCACACCTAAAACAAAAGCAAACTAAGCAAACCACTACAACAGGAGCAGAAACACAGAAATGGAGATCACATGGAGGGTTAGCAACAGGGGAGTGGGAGGAGGAGAGAGGGGGACAAGGTACAGAGAATAAGTAGCATAGACAGTAGGTAGAAAATAGACAGGGAGAGGGTAGGAATAATATGGGAAATGTAGAACTAAAGAACATACAAGTATGACACATGGACATGAACTAAAGGGTGGGATGTGGGTGGGAGGCTGTGTGCAGGGTGGAGGGGAGTGAAGGGGAAAAATGAGGCAACTGAAATAGCATAATCAATAAAATATATTTAAAAATAAATAAATAAAGTTGGAAGAGGGAAAAAAGACACAAACATTATAAATATATATGCACTCAACATAGGAGGACCTGAATACATAAAGAAAATCATGGAGGAATTCAAGAAAGATATAAACAGCAATACACTTATACTGGGGGATTTTAATACCCCACTGTCAAAAATTGACAGATCTTCCAAACAAAATATCAACAAGGATATTGTGGCATTGCACAATGTCCGAGACCAAATGGAATTAACTGATATATAGAGAGAGCCCTTCATCCCAAAGAAGCTAAATACACATTCTTCTAAAATGCACGTGGAAATTTTTCAAAGATAGACCATATGATAGGACACAAAACAAGCCTCAACAAATTCAAGAAATTTGAAATCATACCAAGCATTTTCTCTGATCACAAGGTACTGAAACTAGAAACCAACCCCAGGAAAAATAATCCAGAACACCCAAAATCATGGAGATTGAATAGCATGCTACTAAACAATGAATGGGTCAAGAATGAAATTATGGAAGAAATCAAAACATTTCTGGAAACAAATGAAAATGAACTCACAACAACCTTAAACCTATGGGACAGAGCGAAGGCAGTGCTGAGAGGGAAGTTCATGGCAATACAGGCCTACTTAAAAAAGATGGAAACACTTCAAACAAACAACCTAACCCTGCATCTACAAGAACTCGAGGAACAAAAACAAAGACAGCCAAGAGCAAGTAGAAGGAAGGAAATAACCAAGATCAGAGCAGAATTCAATGACTAAATAGAGACTAAAAGCATGATTCTAAGGATCAATGAATCCAGGAGCTGGCTCTTTGAAAAGGTAAACAAAATCAACAAGCCTTTAAGCAGGCTCATCAAGAAAAAAAAGAGAGAAGACCCAAATAAACACAATCAGAAATGAAAGAGAAGAGATTACCACTGATACCACAGAAATACAAATAATTGGGAGAAATTGCTACCAAGAACTGTATGCCAAGGAATTTGAAAACCTAGGTGAAATGGACAAGTTTCTAGAAAAATACAATATTCAAAAACTCAATGAAGAAGATGTAGAAAGCCTAAATAGGCCAATAACAGCTGATGAAATTGAAGCAGTAATCAAAAAACTCCTGACACACAAAAGCCCTGGAGCAGATGGTTTCACAGGAGAATTGTATAAAGCATTTAAGGAAGACCTAACCCCTACCTTTCACAGACTATTCCAAAAAATCCAAAATGATGGAAGACTCCCAAACTCTTTTTATGAAGCCAGCATCATCCTAATCCCAAAACCAGATAAAGACACAACAAAGAAAGAAAACTTCAGGCCAATATTGCTGATAAACATAGATGCTAAAATCCTCAAAAAAAAATTGGCAAACCGCATCCAACAATACATTAAAAAGATCATACACCATGAACAAGTGTGATTCATCCCAGGGATGCAAGGATGGTTCAATATTCACAAATCAGTAAATGTAATACATCACATAAACAAAAGCAAAGACAAAAGTCACATGATCATATCAATAGATGTGGAAAAAGCAATGATAAGGTACAGCACCCATTTATGATAAAAAACACACTCTGTAAAGTGGGAATGGAGGGAGCAATCCTCAACATAACAAAGGCCATATGTGGGAGACCTACAGCCCACATCACACTCAATGGGCACAAATGAAAATCTTTTCCACTAAGATCAGGAACAAGGCAAATTTGTCCAATTTTACCATTTCTATTCAATATAGTATTAGAAGTTTTAGCCACAGTGATTAGACAAGAAAAGGAAATAAAAGGCATCCAAATTGGAAAGGAGGAAATGAAACTGTCATTGTTTGCATATGACAGGACAGTGTGCATAGAAAATCCTATAGACTTGACCAAAAAGCTTCTCAATCTAATAAAAAAATTTGGCAAAACAGTGGGATACAAAGTCAATATCCAGAAATCAAAGGCATTTTTCTATACCAACAATGAAACAGCAGAAACAGAAATAAAAAAAAAATCCCATTTGATATAGCAACAAGAAAAATAAAATGCCTAGTAATAAACCTAACCAAGGAGGTAAAACACCTGCATGCAGAAAACTACACAACACTGAAGAAAGAAATCAAGGAAGACACAAGCAAATGGAAACATATACCATGTTCATGGATCAGAAGAATTAACATCATAAAAGTGTCCATACTACCCAAAGCAATTTACAGATTCAATGCAATACCTATTAAAGTACCAGTGGCACATTTCACAGACATAGAACAAACACTTCAAAAAATTATATGGAACCATAAATGACACTGAATAGCTGCTGCAATTTTGAGAAAGAAGAGCAAAGTAGGAGGGATCACAATACCTGATACCAAACAGTATTACAAGGCCACTGTAATCAAAACAACCTGGTACTGGCATAAAAACAGGCACATGGACCAATGGAACAGTACAGAGAGTCCAGAAATAAACCCATGTCTCTATGGTCAATTAATACTAGACAAAGGGGACAGCAACAAAAAATGAAGAAAAAATAGCCTCTTCAATAAGTGGTGTTGGGAGAACTGGACAGCTATGTGCGAACCACCCCCCACCCCCCCAAAAAAAAAAACAACAACTTGAGCACCAAATTACACCATGCACAAAAATAAAATCAAGGTGGATAAAAGATGTAAATATAAACCATGACACAATTAAGGTCCTAGAGGATAACATAGGCAGGGAAATCTATAATATTTTACACAGCAACATTTTTACTGATATGTCCCCTAGAGCAAGAGACATAAAGGAGAGAATAAACAAATGGGATCTCATCAAAATAACAAGCCTCTGCATGACTAAAGAAAACAGTATTAAAACAAAAAGAGAACCAACTGTATGGGCAAACATATTTGCCAATGATAGCTCAGAAAAGGTTTTAATCTACAAAATCTGTGAAGAATTTATGTGACTCCACTCTAAGAAGACAAGCAACCCAATTAAAAGATGGGCAAAGGACTTAAACAGAAACTTCTCCAAGGAGGACATAAAGAGGATCCAGAGACACATGAAAAGATGTTCAGTATTGCTAGCTATCAGAGATGCAAATTAAAACCACAATGAGATACCACTTCACACCAGTCAGAATGGCCATCATAAGCAAAGCAACAAACAAGTGTTGGAGAGGTTGTGGAGAAAAGGGGACCCTAGTGCACTGTTGGTGGGATTGCAGACTGGTACAACCACTGTGGAAAACAGTACAGAATTTTCTAAGAAAACTAAAAATGGATCTACCTTTTGACCTGGCAATCCCACTGCTAGGATTATATCCTAAGAACCCTGAAACATCGGTCCAAAAGAACTTATGCACCCCTATGTTCATAGCAGCACAATTTACAATAGCCAAGTTTTGGAAGCAACCCAGGTGCCCATCAGTAAATGAATGGATTAAAAAACTATGGTACATTTACACAATGGAATTCTATGCAGCAGAAAGAAAGAAGGAGCTCCTACCCTTTGCAACAGCATGTGTGGAACTGTAGAGCATCATGCTTAGTGAAATAAGCCAGGAAGTGAAAGACAAATACCATATGATCTCACCTTTAACAGGAACCTAACCAACAAAACAAACAAACATGCAAAATATAACCAAA
>PVKU01017959.1:0-10189 GCA_004027475.1 Anoura caudifer
GGCTTCTTGCATGCAGGGCTTATGGGCCAGCATGTGGCAGGAGTCCTGCAGTCAGGCCGCCTGATGCCCTGGGTCTGGGCTCCGGGTGGCTCTGCCTGGGCACATTGGCATTTCTTCCCTTTCCTCTGTAGTCCCTCTTGTTGTTCTGCCCTGCTCTCATCCACATTTGGAGTCTCATCACATTTGTCACTGAATTTTCTCTTGCTTTTAGGAGGAAGTCGCGACCCCCTTCCAGAGCTTAGTGCCTCTTCCCATAGGTCATCTGTCACTGGGTGTCCCATCTGCCCTGTTTTGCTGTCTGAACATCCTTGATCTCCCCCATAGCTTTCTGTGGGTGGCCTTCCCTGTACCTATAACTAAACAGGTATAAAGGTGCCCTCTTGAACTCCTGTCCCCCCTTTCCAAGGACCTGTCACTGTGGAGTCCTTCCCTCCGTCTGTGGCCCCCGTGCACATGGACAACTTACCCAGGATCCTGTGGGATGTTTTCCTCCCCTTTAGCGCTCAGCTTTGACCCTTGGCTGTGAGTCCTGTCAGTTCCTTTCTTGGATTCAATGGAGGGGTGGAGGCAGAAGCCACAGCCCATGGTCTTCCAGACCAAAGAGGAAGGATTGAGGAACAAGGGAAAAAGGCACGAGTTAGTCTCCAGCTGAATGAAAAGGAATGAGTTTCTTGTGTTGGTTCTGGGCAATGTTCCAGAACAAATGGTCGCATCCTCCTGACCTACCCAGCCAATGACCCTCCTCCAGCCTAGTCCTCTCCATACCCTGGAGTGGAAAGTGACCATCCAGTTTCTATGGTGAGGGTAGGTGCTAGTCTCAATGTTGTTGAATAGTCCCCTTCAAATACTGTTTGACCGGCCTGTGACAGAGGTTTTCATGGTAATGGTAGTTCTGAGCCCCAGCACATCTCCCACACTCCTTCCTTAGGTCACACAAGGTTGGGTATGACTCTGTGTTTGATTTCCCCTCACTGACAGTTGGGAATTGGTTCCTTCCTCAGCTAGCACCCAGAGCTGTGTGGGCATGGGACTCAGGACACACTTTTGTTTGAGAGGTCTGAGGTAGGTTCTACAAGACTCCATTCCTAAAGAGACTGGTGTTTAATGCACAAACAGGGGATGGTGGTAGATAGAACATTCAAGGTAGGATGTGTGTATGTGTGTTTGAGTGCATAAAACTGACCTGGGGTAATGTCCATTGAGGAGAAAGATGTGGTTAGGGAGTAAGGCAGTAGAGACTGAGGTCAAGGGTCTTAACATATCAAGGAAGTAAAAGCAAAGGTGGGATCTACGTTTATAAAGTGGCATTTTTAAATTTCCAACACATTTGGGGTGAGGGAGAATGCAGAATTTACAATTTCTGAAGGCAACGTACTCAGAATCTGAAAATGTGGAAGTTTTTGGAGGTGGCTGTGGATTATACTGTGTGGTCCTATGATGTCTGACCATCCCCGGAGTGAGAATGGGGAGTATGGCCACCTCATAATAGGAGACATGCCTCATCCTAGAGGCAGGGAACTCACGTAGGAGACTGCCCCCACATGGGCCAAGCAGGACATGGGCAGGAAGGGTGCAGTGGAGATGCAAAATGTAATGACTTCACCTGAGCAATTGGGCACACTTCTTTCCACCCTTCCTGCACATTCTCACACTGCCTCTCGCCCATGCCCTGTGCATGAGTTGAGGTGGACAGCCTATCACTCATGGGATGAAACCACCACACACTGCAGGGCCACAAAAGTGTCCATGGGACTTCATCCTTCTACTGAAAATCCTTCAATTGAGAAAGTAGGCTCAGTTGCTCAGGCTGTGCCTGTGTCTCTGACCCAGGGGTTATTTCCTGGTGGGATGACATGTGTCTTAGTGACTAAGTTTGGAAGAGGCTTTCCAGATGGGTTTTCTGCCCACATAGACATACAGGCAAATTGTGATGGCAGCCAGTTCAGCACAGGCACTGCCCTGGGAGACCTGCGGACGCAGACCAAGCTGAGGAATGGGGAAGTGTGTTGTGGAGGTCAGGTGTTGCAGGAACGCAACCTGCAGTGGCTACTTTTGCCTGCCTCCTTTGCCTCCTTGACCACACGCACTCTTGCTTGCATACTGAGACCAACTAGGGCACAATAGAGCTGCTGTAAGCTTGTACATCACAGGTAGGGGTGCCTTCCCATTCCAAGGGGGGATAAGCAGCAGATACTGAGGCATTGATTAAAGAAACACATTGGAGCTCCAGGGAGAATGATGAGGACAAACCCCAGCCCTGATTCAGCGTGCCCCTTCTGCCTTTTCCCTCCAACCTCTTCTCCAAACTGGGAGGTAGTGGTGGCTTACCTGCTGAGTACCAGGGCAGATCCTCAGCCCCACCCCAAGTCAACCATCAAAACAAACATCACCCTAAGCATAACCTCAACCAACCAACTGCTCTCAGCAGACTCTGGGGAAATTAGCACACCCAGACAGTGTAGGAGGAGTTGAGTGCAAATGGGGAGCTGAGTGTGGCAGCAGAATAATGGTGCTCATATTGACCATGTCCTAATGTTCGTTATCAGCTAGTACGTTATCACGCATAGAAGTGGGGTGTTACCTTTGTTCGGGCAACACTGATGCTACTCAACTGACTTTAAGGTAGGTTGTTTTGTTCTGGATTATCCATTCAGCCTCAATATCATCTCAAGGCTGTAAAGTGAAAGAGGGAGGTAGGAGTATAGGCCACGTGAGGCGCTATGAGCAGGATTTGATCCTCCAACGCTGGCTTGGAAGGTGGAGGAAGGCAACCATGAGCCAAGGAATGCAGGCATCTTCTAGAGCTGGAAGGATGAGGAAATTGATTTCCTCTACAGCCTCTAGAAGAACACGCTGCCCTACTAACACCTGGACATTAGCCCAGTGATTTCTGTGTCTTAGCCATTCCCCCAGGAGTATAATTCAATAAACTACTGTACTTTTTTAGGCACTCAATTTGTAGTAATTTGTTATGGCAAGAATAAGAAAGTAATTCTCTAAGGGATACCATTTCAATGGCCACTCAACTCTGAGGGAACTCTGGAGAATTGTTGGCATGTGTGCCCAAACTTGAGGCAGCCATGGTGCTGAAGCTTTGAGCCAAATTCCACATTTACAGCATGCCAAGGATCTCAGGTTTTCATTTCCAATAGGACCTTGAAGTTTGTAGGGAAGGTAGATGGTATCTTTTGCAGACTGTAAATAGGATGGAAGGTGAACCTGAGTCAGCAAGGGCAGCCATCCATGACTGTGGCAGAGGAAAAGCATGGTGCCCAGGGACATCTGTGATGGCATCCTAGGATATATGAGAGGCTAGTCTTTGCTGTCAGTAGTTCCTGGGTGAACTTGGACCCCTTCAAGCACATCTGTCCTCCATTTCCATGCCAAGAACTCATCCTTTCTCCACCCATGCTGTCTCATTATCCACTCCTTCTAATGCTTCACCAGGGAGATCTTGCAGTTATATATATGTATGCAGCTACCATGCAAACACCAAAATATATGGGTCAGACACTGACATAATTGAAGGGAGGAACAGACAGTGATACAATAATAATAGGAGATTTTAATATTCCACTGTTTATAATGGGTAGAGCAGTGAGAAAGAAGATCCCTAAGGAACCAGAGGACTTGAACAACACTATAGGATAATGGGACCTAACAAACTTATACACAACAGCCAACCCAACTGAATCAAACTACACATTCCTCTCAATCGCACACAGAGTATAATCCAGCACATATTGTATGGCAATGCACAAAACAAAATTTCACAAAGTTTACAAATTGGAAACACATCAAGTATTTTTCTGGATCAAAATCAAGTGAAACAGGAAACTTATGTCTGAGCAAAAATTGAAAATTTCACAAAAATGTCAAAATTAGACTCTTGAAGAATGAATCAAAGAATAAGTCACAATAACTTCTGGCCAAGATGGAGGTGTGGGTGGACACACTGTGCCTCCTCGCCCAACCAAAATTAAGGACAACAGGATTTAGAAACAAGAAAACAACCAGAACTGAGAGAAAATAGCACTGTATGGAGGTCCGACAACCATTCATCCAGACCGGTAAGAGGGGTGGAGTTGCCACAGGAGGAAGCGGAGGTTGGTAGACCTAGGAGCGCAGGCAGCTGCTGGTGGGGCCAGGCCTGCAGGCAGCGGCTAGTGGACCCAGGCACAAGGCGGCTGGCTGACCAGGCGGTCCCACATTCACATGTATACAATCCAGGTGAAAACAGGGAACAAGACAGAACTCACAACCCAGGGCCCCAGCACCGGGAAATAAAACCTAAAAACACTGAGACCCTGACCCACATACAGCATCACAACCCGGCGACTGGGCTGCCCCACCCTGGTGAACACCTAAGGCTCCACCCCTCACAACGTAACAGTGACAACCAGACCCAAAAAAAACCTCCCAAAACCCAAAAATGGCTCAAACAAGAGAACTGATCAAAGCCCCAGAGCCAATTAATCTAAGCGAGGAAGAGATAGCCAACCTATCAGATGCACAGTTCAAAGCACTGGTGACCAGGATGCTCGCCGAATTGGTTGAACAAATGAAGGCTACAGTAAGTGAAATGAAGAAAAACGCACAGGGAACCAATAGTGATGGAAGGGAAAATCGGACTCAAATGAATGGAATGGACCAGAATGAAGAAACAAACATCCAATCAGAAAAGAATGAAGAAACAAGAATTCAAAAAAAAATGAGGAGGGGCTTAGGAACTTCCAGGTCATCTTTAAACATCCCAACATCCAAATTATAGGGGTACCAGAAGGGGAAGAAGAAGAGTAACAAGTGGAAAACTTATTTGAACAAATAATAAAGGAGAACTTCGCCAATCTGGCAAAGGAAATAGACTTCCAGGAAGTCCAGGAAGCTCAGAGAGTCCCAAAGAAGGTGGACCCAAGGAGGAACACACCAAGGCACATCATAATTATATTAGCTAAGACTAAAACGAAGGAGAGAATTCTAGAAGCAGCAAGGGATAAGGGCACAGTCACCTACAAAGGCGTTCCCATCAGACTGTCAGCTGATTTCTCCAAAGAGACCTTGCAGGCAAGAAGGGGCTGGAAAGAAGTACTCCAAGTCATGAAAGTCAAGGACCTGCATCCAAGATTGCTCTGTCTAGCGAAGCTGTCATTTAGAATGGAAAGGAAGACAACACACTTCTCAGATAAGGTCAAGTTAAAGGAGTTCATCATCACCAAGCCCTTATTATATGAAATGTTAAAGGGACTTAATCTAAGAAAAAAAAATATAAAAAATAAGACAGTAAAAAGACAGCAAACTCACAGATATTAACAACCACACCTAAAACAAAAGCAAAGTAAGCAAACAGCTAGACCGGGAGCAAGAACACAGAAATGGAGATCACATGGAGGGTTAGTAACAGGGGAGGCGGAGGATGAGACAGGGAGGGTGAAAAGGTACAGAGAATCAGTAGCATAGACAGTGGGTAGAAAATAGACAGGGGCAGGGCAAGAATAGTGTGGGAAATGTGGAAGCTAAAGAACTTATGACCCATGAACATGAACTAAAGGGGGGGAATGTGGGTGGGAGGGGGTGTTCAGGTTGGAGGGGAATGATGGAGGAGAAATAGGACAACTGTAACAGCATAATCAATAAAATATAATAAAAAAAGAAGGAGTCACAAGAGAAATTAGTATGTTGAAACAAATGAAAAGTAAAGCACAAATATCAACAAAGATATTGTGGCATTGAACGACACCCTAGATGAAATGGACTTAACTGATATATATACAGCCCTTCATCCCAAAGAAACTAAATACACTTTCTATTCAAATGCACATGGAACATTCTCAAAGATAGACCACATGATAGATCATAAAACTAACCTCATCAAATTCAAGAAAATTGAAATCATACCAAGCATCTTCACCAACCACAAGGGACTGAAACTAGAAACCAACCCCAAGGGGAAAAACACAAAGTCCTCGAAGTCATGGAGATTGAATGGCATGCTATTAAAAAATGAATGGGTCAAGAATGAAATTAGGGAGGAAATCAAAAAGTTTCTGGAAACAAATGAAAATGAACTCACAACAACCCAAAACTTATGGGACACAGCAAAGGCAGTCCTTAGAGGAAAGTTCATAGCAATACAGGCCTACCTAAAAAAGATGGAAACATCTCAAACAAACAACTTAACTCTACACCTACAAGAACTCGAGGATCAACAGCAAAGACAGCCCAGAGCAAGTAGAAGGAAGGAAATAACTAAGATCAGAGCAGAATTAAATGACATAGAGACTAAAAGCACAATTCTAAAGATCAATGAATCCAGGAGCTGGTTTTTTTGAAAAGATAAACAAAATTGACAAGCCTTTAAGCAGGCTCATCAAGAAAAAAAGAGAGAGGACCCAAATAAACGCAATCAGAAACGAAAGAGGAGAGATTACAACTGACACCACAGAAATACAAAGGATTGTAAAATTACTATGAAGAACTGTATGCCAAGAAATTTCAAAACTTGGGTGAGATGGACAAGTTTCTAGAAAAATACAATCTCCCAAAACTCAATGAAGAAGCAGAAAGCCTGAACCGACCAATAACAGCACATGAAATAGAAGCAGTAATCAAAAAACTCCCGACACACAAAAGCCCAGGACCAGATGGTTTCACAGGAGAATTTTACAAAGCATTTAAGGAAGAGCTAACCCCTATCCTTCACAAACTTTTCGAAAAAATCCGAAATGATGGAAGACCACCAAACTCTTTTTATGAAGCAGCATCATTCTAATCCCCAAACCAGATAAAGACATAACAAGGAAAGAAAACTTCAGGCCCATATTGCTGATGAACATAGACACTAAAATCCTCAACAAAATATTGGCAAACCACATCTAACAATACATTAAAAAGATCACACATCATGACCAAGTGGGATTCATCCCAGGGATGCAAGGATGGTTCAACATACGCAAATCAGTAAATGCAATACATCACATAAACAAAAGCAAAGACAAAAATCACATGATCATATCAATAGATGCAGAAAAAGCATTTGATAAGGTACAGCACCCGTTTATGATGAAAACACTCAGCAAAGTGGGAATTGAGGGAGCATTCCTCAATATAATAAAGGCCATATATGAGAGACCTACAGCCAACATCATACTCAATGGGCAAAAACTAAAATCTTTTCCACTAAGATCAGGAACAAGACAAGGGTGTCTACTTTCACCACTTCTATTCAATATAGTATAGGAAGTATTGGCCACAGTGATTAGACAAGAAAAGGAAATAAAAGGCATCCAAATTGGAAAGGAGGAAACAAAACTATCATTATTTGCAGATGACATGATAGTGTACATAGAAAATCCTATAGACTCGGCCCAAAAGCTGCTCGACCTAGTAAATGAATTTGGCCAAACGGCAGGATACAAAGTCAATATCCAAAAATCAAAGGCATTTTTGTATACACACAATGAAACAGCAGAAGCAGAGATCAAGAAAAAAATCCCATTCGATATAGCAAAAAGAAAAATAAAATACCTAGGAATAAACCTAACCAAAAACGTAAAGGACCTGTACGCAGAAAACTACACAACATTGAAGAAAGAAATCAAGGAAGACACAAACAAATGGAAACATATACTGTGTTTGTGGATCGGAAGAATTAACATCATCAAAATGTCCATACTACAAAATGTCCAAAGCAATTTACAGATTCAATGCAATACCTATTAAATTACCAATGGCATATTTCACAGACATAGAACAAACACTTCAAAAATTTATATGGAGCCATAAACGACCTCGAATAGCTGCAGCAACTTTGAGAAAGAAGAGCCAAGTAGGAGGGATTACAATACCTGACACCAAACTGTATTACAAGGCCACTGTAATCAAAACAGCCTGGTACTGGCACAAAAACAGACACATGGACCAGTGGAATAGAATAAAGAGCCCAGAAGTAAACCCATTTCTCTACAGTCAATTAATATTTGACAAAGGAGGCCTCAACATAAAATGGAGTACAAATAGCCTCTTCAACAAGTGGTGTTGGGAGAACTGGACGGTTACATGCAAAAAAATGAAACTTGAACACCAACTTACACCATACACAAAAATAAATTCAAGGCGGATAAAAGATTTAAATATAAGCCGTGACACCATTAAAGTCCCAGAGGAGAACGTAGGCAGGAAAATCTCAGACATTTCACGCAGCAACATTTTTACTGATATGTCCCCTAAAGCAAGGGACATAAAGGAAAGAATAAACAAATGGGATCTCATCAAAATAAAAAGCTTCTGCATGGCTAAAGAAAACAGTATTAAAAAAAAGAGAACCAACTATATGGGAAAACCTATTTGCCAATGATACCTCAGACAAGGGTTTAATCTCCAAAATATATAAAGAACTTACACGACTCCACTCTTAGAAGATAAGCAACCCAATTAAAAAATGGGCAAAAGACTTGAACAGACACTTCTCCAAGGAGGACATACAGAAGATCCAGAAACACATGAAAAGATGCTCGATATCGCTAGCTATCAGAGAGATGCAAATTAAAACCACAATGAGATACCACCTCACACCAGTCAGAATGGCCATCATAAACAAAGCAACAAACAACAAGTGTTGGAGAGGTTGTGGAGAAAAGCGGACCCTAGTACACTGTTGGTGGGACTGCAGACTGGTACAACCACTATGGAAAGCAGTATGGAATTTTCTAAGAAAACTAAAAATGGACCTACCTTTTGACCCAACAATTCCACTGCTAGGATTGTATCCTAGAAACCCTGAAACACCAATCCAAAAGAACCTATGCACCCCAACGTTCATAGCAGCACAATTTACAAGAGCCAAATGTTGGAAGCAACCTAGGTGCCCATCAGTAAATGAATGGATCAAGAAACTATGGCACATTTACACAATGGAATTCTATGCAGCAGAAAGAAAGGAGCTCCTACCCTTCGCGACAGCATGGATGGAACTGGAGAGCATTATTCTAAGCGAAATAAGCCAGGAGGTGAAAGACAAATACCATATGATCTCACCTTTAACAGGAACCTAATCAAGAAAACAAACAAGCATAATATAACCAAAGACACTGCAATTGAGAACAAGAGAGGAGAGGGATAGGAATATCCAGGGAAAAGGGGAAGGGATTAGAGCAACAAGTATGAAAGACACATGGACAAAAGCTGGGGGGGGGTGGAAATGGGAGGGAGCTGGGGAGGGCTGGGGCGGTGGGATAGGATGGGAGTAGAAAACAGAAAACTGTGTAAGAACAACAATTGAAATAAAATTTAAAAAAGAAAAAGAAAAGTAGAGCACAACATGCTAAAATGCATCAGAAGGGGCAAAAGTGGTACCAGTGGGGAGAGGTCACATTTAATAAATACCTTCATTAGAAAATAAGAATGACCTACAAGAACCTTAATGTTACACTCGGGGAATTTGAAAAAGAAGAACAAAGTAACCCAAAGGGAGAAGAAAAAAAGAAATCAAAGTTAGAGGAGAAATAAGTAACATAGAGTAAAGAAAGAGAGAAGAAAAATAAACAAAAGTAAAAGGTAGGTTTTTTTCAAAGCTAGGCAGAATTCACAAACCCTAAGCCAGGCTAACTAAGAGTAAACTAGAGATGACTGAAATAACACCAATCAGAAATAAAAGGGGAGACATCGCAATGGATGCCTGAGAAATATAAAGGATCATAACAGACCACAATGATCAACGATATGCTCATAAAGTGGATAACACAGAAGAAATGGTTACATTCCTAGAAGCATATAGTCCACCAAGACTGAATCATAAAGAAATACCAAAAATTTGGGTCAGAGCAGACCAAAATGATGATGTATTAGGTCCCACATTTCCTATGACCCTACAAAGATCAACAAGTGGAGAGCTGTCCCTGAACAAGACAAAAAGAAAGAAAAGAAAATGACCTCTGGGGGGGGGCGCTCTAGACTCCACTTCAGAAGTCTTAGCAACACAGTGCAACAAAGCCCCTGGGAATAATCACGCAAGAAGAGGAGAACAGCTTCGTTGTGCCTGTATCATCCCATCTCCCCAGTAGGCATTGTTCAGCACCACGAAGAAATTTCCCAGTGAAAAAGAGTTCCGCTCAGCAGGAACTCTGCTCACCTCAGCAGGGGAGCACACCAACAGCCTTCGAGGGTGTCACACAAAGGTCTCAGTTCAATCTCT
>PVKU01017960.1:0-10187 GCA_004027475.1 Anoura caudifer
TCAAAGCACCTCTAAAGTTATCACATTACATTGAAACATGAAATCCTGAAGTGTTCAAAATAGTGGCTGTTTAACTACCTTCTGAACAAAAACCCCAAACTGATCCAGGATGGTCATGTAGAATGAGCAATTAAATCATTATTTTTAGAAGTCACAGAGATTTGAGGGTTATTTATTATTATAGCATAACCTAGAATATCCTGACTGTACTGTGTCCCTAAAATATCCCTATATTAGAAGGAAGTTACAGAAAATTAAAATCACAAATTGATAACTTTTCTTAAAATTTTAGTAAATTTATTTCACTACAGCTTCAAGTGGGTGGAAAGAAAAAAGACAAGAAATCTCTCTTCATTCTATCAACTGAAAATACAATATACTGGATTCTAAAATTTTAATGTGACCTCTGATTAATAATAAATAATGGACAAAGTAAATATTTTTTCTTAATGGATTATATCAAAATTTGTACCAAGAATAATATTTTTTCAGCTTAGCTTTGTGTTTAACCATCTCAACTCTCAAATTTTAAACAAATAATACGCTGTCTCTAATAAAACAAAAGTATTTCTACATTTGTAGTGTGATTTGACAATTTTAGAAAAGCTTTTGCTATGACTAAATTGAGATTCTTTTGAATAGAATATTCAAGATAATGCTTATCAAGAAGATTCTCTCTGCTCTCTCTTCTCATTTCAGCTCTCTCTGCTCTCTCTTCTCAATGTAGGCTTCCCAATTGTTTTCTTCTGCAAGCCTCAGGCCAGTTACACTCAGGAGTTTATTGGTCTTTCAGAGAAAATGGATAAAAATCAGAGTAAGATAATTCTTTTTTTCAGTTCCTAAAGTTATTTCTCTCCATTTTCTTTTAGTTAGGAAGTTTTTAAATTAAATCATTTATTGTTATTCTATTACAGTTGTCCTAATTTTTCCCTCTTTGGACTCCTCCACATATCTCAACCCCACTTCCCATGGTTAATTCCCACACTGTTGTCCATGTCCTTGGCTCATTCATACATATTCTTTATCTAGTCCTTCCCCTTCTTTCCACCATTATCCCTCTCTTCCCACTCCTCCAGTCACTGTTAGTCTGTTGCATGTTTCCATGCCTGTGGTTCTCTTTTGTTTGTTAGTTTATTTTGTTCACTAGATTTCTCTTATAGGTGAGAACATGTGGTGTTTGTCTTTCACCAACTGGCTTATTTCACTTAGCAGAATATTTCCCAGTTCTATCCATGCTGTCATAAAAGGTAGAAGTACCTTCTTTCTTTCTGCTGTGTGGTATTACATGTTATTTCTTTTTATCGAGGTCTCACTTTTATCCTGCCATATGTTTCTGTCTATTTCATCATTATCTAATACCATTCAGATGTTCCCATTTGTTTGTACTAAAGATTTCTGAAATCTGTATATTTAAATAGTTAAAGCTTCTATATAGTGATCTCTTCCTGCTTTCCCCAAAACCTTGATTGAAAGTGCCACTTTCTTCCTCCCCCAGAGCATCAGAAGATATCATGTACTCTGTCTCCCTTTACTAAATCATTTCATTGTAAGATAAATTCTGATGCTAAAGTTGAAATATAACATGACTCAGAGGGTGGTATACAAAAATATGTTGGGCTAAAAAAAAAGCTAGCAAGAATGTGATATCCATATAAGCCAGTTTAAAAAAAGAAAGGAGAATTCTGAAGCCAAACTCAGAAAGAAAAACAGGTAAGAGAAGGGGGTGGAGGAGAAGAAGAGGGCGGGGTGGGAAAGAGGAGAACATGCAAACAAGGAAAATGAGAATACAGATATTTCAACTGGATATTTGGGAAATGGAAAAGATTGAAGATAAGGCCAAGAAACGAACTTCTATGTATTCCAGACATTTGGAACTTAGGGAAAGAGATAAGGGATAAAGGATTCTCTGGGAAGGGCATGAAGATTGTCCCAAATTAATTTTGTGTACAGTATATTTCTGTCTGTAGTTAGCCATATGTTTGAGAATTTAAATACTTAAAATATTTTTATACCACAGGTAATTCTTCACTTACTATGAGTTGATAGTTTTAGTACCTTCAGTCACTTGGAAAAAATACAAAAGGAATAAAGTCTCAACTAAGAGATCTTGATGGAATAATAGTCATCACTAGAGAAGATACCTACAGGTAGTGAGTGGTCGTAGGCAGGTACTTTGGCACCATGTGAACACTGCAGTGTTGGTAACTCTCAGGATGTTGTAAGGTTTAAACAGAATCACAAATGTGAATACTTATTGCACAGTGCCTGGCACATACTAGGAACTCAGTATCCTTTTCCAAAGAGGCCCATCATTATGTTAAGTCAGGAAAGCAGGGCAGAGACAACAATGACTGCATCAGGATCTGTCATATGACAAGTCAGTAAGCTCTCTAAGACATTCCTGCATGTGGAATATTGAGGAAAGAGCTGCAATATAGTGCAGTGAAGGGTTGAAACTGCTATTTGGTGAAGTCTACCACATGCTAATGTACTTGACATTTTAATCCTCATGCATTTCCATTTGTTAGACATTATACCTATTGTATAGTATATAGTATATAGAAATTATACTGAGCTTCAGAGAGTTTGGGTAACTTGCTCAAGATTTCTTCTGGTAAATTTCCACTTGAACTCTGACTTAAAGCTGGGTCTGTGTTCCATGTTTAAACTGTTTTTCATCACACTATGCATCTATTTTATGTGAAATAATAATAGCAGTGACAAAATTACCAAAGAAAGCATCATTTTATTCCATCTATTTACTGTCTTTATTGGGAATTACATTATCCAAAAGTTTATGTTAAAAAGTATTTTTATAAGTTCCCTAGAAATTTTGGAAAATTTGTATTAAGTATACAATGTGAATGGCTTCTAGTTTTACTTAAACCTACAAATCAATGTTTTTAATGGAGGTAGTTTTTTTAAATGCTCACCCAAGGATATGGCTTTACTGATTTTAGGGAGAGAGGAAGGGAGGGGGAAGAGAGGAGGGGAAAGAGAAACATCAACTGGCTTCCTCTCATATGCACCCCAACCAGGAATCAGACTTCCAACCTAGGTATATGGCCTGACCAGGTGGGAACCCAAAGCCTTTTTGTGTACGGGATGACTTTCCAACCAACTGAGTCACCTGGCAGGGGAAGGTTGTTTTTTGTTTGTTTGTTTTAAATAACAATTTTTGCTATGATCTTCAAACCTTGGTAAGAATTGCTTTTGAATAGAAACTGTCAACCATAAACATTTTCACACAGTTTTTGGAAATACATAGACAAGCAGACTTCTTTAGGAACTTCTGCACTGAAATGATGTTTCAGCAGCCTGAAGCTGTCTCTCCATCCCCAGCAGTGTTAAAGACAGGGCTTCACCTCTACATAGATCTGTGCAGTTTATAATGTGCTTCAAGTTCATAGTTTCAGAGATTACTACATCTGAAAGGGACTTTAGAGATGACCTATTTTAGCCAAAAGACCCAGAAAGTAGACTTAGAGGTGGACCTCCTTGCCGAAAGTTAGGCAGCTAGTTGAAATAGAGCAAAACAAACTACACTTGACCTTTGAAAAATGCAGGGTTAGAGGCACCAACCCCTGAGCAGTCAAAATTCACGTATGACTTTTGACACCTCAAAGATGTGACTACTAATAGCCTACTATTGAGCAGAAGCCTTACCGATAACATCAACTATAGATTAACACATATTTTGTATGGTATTTGAATTATATATTGTATTCTTACAATAAAGTTAGAGAATAGAAAATGTTACTAAGAAAATCATAAGGAAATAAGCCAGGAGGTGAAAGACAAATACCATATGATCTCACTTTTAACAGGAACCTAATCAACAAAACAAACAAACAAGCATAATATAACCAAAGACACTGAAATTGAGAACAGGCTGACAGTGATCAGAGTGGGGAGGGGAGGGAATTTCAGGGGAAAAGGGGAAGGGTTTAGAGCAACAAGTATAAAGGACACATGGAAAAAAATTAGGGGGGATGGATATAGGAGGGAGGTGGGGAGAGTTGGGGTGGTGGGCTGGGATGGGAGTAAAAGACAGAAAACTGTACAAGAACAACAATTAAAATAAAATTTTAAAAAAGTTCACAAAAAATGGTTTGCAGTAGATTTACAATGATGTGCAACAA
Organism: Anoura caudifer; assembly: GCA_004027475.1. Lineage (NCBI taxonomy): Eukaryota > Metazoa > Chordata > Mammalia > Chiroptera > Phyllostomidae > Anoura > Anoura caudifer. The sequence goes on from PVKU01017960.1 coordinate 4,143, forward strand.
CAACAACAAAAAAGAAAATCATAAGGAAGAGAAAATACATTTACAGTACTGTACTGTGTCAATACCATGCATTTATATTCTCTGTTTAGGAGACGGATGACCTCTGTCAAAACCTATACCAATATTGCCTTATGTGATACAAAATACTGTAGATGTTATATGTAATATTAACACTGGACATCAAAAATGAAAAGATAATGTGAAAAAGAAATTCATATTTATTGACAAGTGTAATGGTTCTTGCATTAATAAAAGAAACAGCAACATGATTGCTTTATAATAGCCTACTGTAATTGATATGATTGCTTCATGGGAGTAAGGGAATCTCCAAAAAATTTTCCATTATACTTACAGTTCAAACACGTGTTGTTAAAGAGTCATTTGTATACTGTATTAGCATATAAATTGGTAAATTTTTCACCAATTCAAAAGAACGTATGGCCCCTTATGTTCATAGTGGTGCTATTTACAATAGCCAAGGGCTGGAAACAGCCAAAGTGCCCATCAGAAAATAAGTGAATCAAAAAAAAAAAGAAAATGTGATACATTACTAAACAACAGAAAGAAAGAAGAAACTCTCATATCTTCTGACAGCATGGATGGAGCTGGAAAATATTCTGCTAAGTGAAATAAGCCAGTTGGTGAAAGAAAAATACCATATGTTCTCACCTATAAGTGGAATCTAATGAACAAAATAAACTAACAAACAAAATAGAACCACAAGCATGGAAACATGGAACAGACTGAAAGTTATCCAGGGAGCAGGGGAGGGGAACAATCATGGAAAGAAGGGGAAGGGACTAGACAAAGAACATGTGTGAATGACTCACAGACATGGACAACAGTGTGGGGATTGACTGTTGGAGTGAGGGGACAGGATGGGTGGAGGAGGGACAAGGGGGGGAACTGAGATAACTGTAGTAAAATAACAATAAAAAATGATTAAGAAAGAAATATAAAAAAAGAGAAAAATATAAAAAGAGATGGAGAGAAAGGATTAGCTGAACTATAATTCTCATGAAGGAATTTGTTTAATTCTGACATATCAATTATTATTACTGTATTTTTATTTTGAGGGAGAGACTAAGGATTCAATAACTTAAAGTGAACAAAAGTATGCTTTTAAAATGCCAACATGTGTTCACAGGCATTGATGATTTATGCAGGTCTTCTCGTGAGGATGTCAAGTCTTGGACTGACAATCCATTAGAATGAAATCAAATATTCAAGTCAGAATGTATAAAAATCTGATTTCATAAACACAATGAAGGGGCCCAGTACATGTTTCCTTTAGATTAGGTGTCTCTCTGATAAATTTAAAGTAAGATTTTTTTTAAAAAAGATACTTACCCTTATTTCTAGAAATAGCACTGTGTTTCAAGTTCCACTCATTATGTGGGTATATACTGCCTTGAATGTCTGGGGTGATTATAGTGGAAGAAACACTAGGCTCAAAATCAAAATTCCTATGATCCACTTGGGTGTATTCACTTACTAGGCTTGTGGGTAAATCACTTTACCTAAATAGGACCTCAACTCTCTGTCTTCAAAATCAACAGAGGGGAATCTCTGGGGTTCTCTGTGTACAGTATCATGTCATCTGCAAACAAAGACAGTTTTACTTGTTCCTTTCCAATTTGAAGGCCTTTTATTTATTTTTCTTGTCTGATTTCTGTGGCTAGGATTTCTACTACTATGTTGAATAAGAGAAGTGAAAGCATATATCCCTGTCTTGTTCCCAATCTTAAGCAGAATGCTTGTGGTTTTTTCCTGTTGAGTATGATGATGGAAGTGGGATTGTTATATATGGCTTTATTATGTTTAAGAATGTTCCCTCTGTTCCCACTTTGTTGAGAGTTTTTATCATAAATGGCTGCTGGGTTTTATCAAATGCTTTTTCTGTATCTATTGATATGATCCTGTGGCTTTTATCTTTCATTTTGTTTCTGTAGTGAGTCACATTTATTGATTTGACAATGCATTCCCAGAATAAATCCCACTTGATGATGGTGTATGATCTTTTTGATGGACATCTGTACTCAATTTGCTAATATTTTATTGAGGATTTTATGTGTACACTCATTAGGGATATTGGCCTATACTTTTCTTTTCTTATTTTTTCTTTACTTTTAAAATATATTTTATTGATTATGCTATTACAGTTGTCCCATTTTCTCACCTTTATTCCCCTCCACTGTGCACACCTTCTCCCACCCTCATTCCCCCACCCTTACTTCATGTCCATGTGTTGTACATAAAAGTTCTTTGGCTTCTCCATTTCCTATACTATTCTTAATCTCCCCCTGTTTATTTTGTACCTACCATTTATGCTACTTATTCCTTGTACAATTTCTACATTCCCTCATCCCCTTCCCCACTGTGAACCTTCCATGTGATCTCCACTTATGTGATTCTGTTCCTGTTCTAGATGTTTGATTAGTTTGTTTTTGTTTTCACTTATTTTTAGATTTGGTTGTCAATAGTTGTGAGTTTGTTGTCATTTTACTGTTCATATTTTTAATCTTCATTTTCTTAGATAAGTCCCTTTTACATTTCATATAATAAGGGCTTGGTGATGATGAACTCCTTTAACTTGGCCTTATCTGCCCTTCCATTCTAAATGATAGCTTTGCTGGATAGAGTAATCTTGGATGTAGGGCCTTGCCTTTCATGACCTGGAATACTTCTTTCCAGCCCCTTCTTGCCTGCAAGTTTTCTTTTGAGTAATTAGCTGAAAGTCTTATGCAAACTCCTTTCTAGGTAACTGTCTCCTTTTCTCTTGCTGCTCTTAAGATTCTCTCCTTATCTTTAATCTTGTCTAATGTAATTATTATGTGCCTTGGTGTGTGCTTCCTTGGGTCCAACTTCTTGGGGGCTCTCTGAGCTTCCTGGATTTCCTAGAAGTATATTTCCTTTGCCAAATTGGGGAAATTCTCCTTCATTATGTTTTAAAATAAGTAAATTTTCAATGTCTTGCTCTTCCTCTTCTCCTTCTGGCACATCTAAGATTTGGATGTTAGAACATTTAAAGTTGCTAAACTCAGTTTTTTGAATTCTTGTTTCTTCATTCTATTCTGTTTGAATGTTCGTTCTTCTTTCTGCTTCAAAGCATTGATTTGAGTCCTGGTTTCCTTCCCTTCACTGTTGGTCCCCTGTACATTTTCCTTTATTTCAGTTTTCATAGCCTTCACTATTTTCTGTATTTTGTGACTATTTTCAACCATTTCTGTGAACATCCTGATTACCAGTGTTTTGAGCTGTGCATCTGATAGGTTGGCTATCTTCCTTGCTGGGTTATATTTTTCTGGAGCTTTGATTTGTTCTTTCATTTGAGCCATTTTCTTTTTGTCTTGGTGCACCTGTTACATATTAAGGGGTTAGGGTGGGGCAACTCAGGTCACTGTGTTTTGACACTGTATGTGGGGGAGGGGTCCTAGAAGGAACAATGGTGCTTGTTCAGCTCTCTGTGGGCTTTCACTCACTTCCCCTGCTACCTACAAGCAAATTAGGCCCTTCTGGTACTGTTTCTAGAGTGGGTGGATTTATGTATGTTCTAGGACCTTGTGAATTTCTCCAATGAACTCTCCTGTGAGTCTGGGAGTTTCTCCTGCCACCTCAATCTGCACAGGTGTTTTTAGTTAGAGGTTTTGAGGCTTTATTTCCCCCACTCTGGAACGCTGGGTTGTGAGGTTTGTCTCACTCCCCAGTTTTTCCTCCCAGTTTATCTGCACACAAATGTGGGACTGCCTGCTCTGCCAGCCTCTGCCTCACCTGGTCTGCCAACTGCTTCCTTGCCATGAGTCCTCTCCACCCAGGTGCCTGTCTCCTCCCCTCCTACTAGTCTGGATGAATATTTCTTCTTTAACTCTGTGGTTGTCAGACTTCTATGCAGTTCAATTTTCTGTCTATTCCGGTTGATTTTTTGTTTTTAAATTTGTTGTTGTCCTTCTTTTGGTTGTGTGAGTAGGCACAGTGTATCTACCTATGCCTCTATCTTGGCCTACTTTTCTTTTCTTTTTTTTTGTAGTGTCTTTATCTGCTTTTGGAATTAGCATAATGCTGGCCTCTTTAAATGAGCTTGGGAGCTTTTCCTCCTCTTGAATTTTATGAAATAGTTTGAAAAAGGGAGGTGTTAGTTCTCAGAATGTTTGGTAAATTTCACTTGTGAAGCCATCTGGTCCAGGAATTTCGTTTGTTGATATTTTTGATTACTAGTTTCACTAGATGTAATCTGTCTAGTCAGATTCTGTAGTTCTTCCTGATTTAGTTTTGGAAAATTGTGTGTTTCTAGGAATTTATCCACTTCATTGAGATTACATAGTTTGTTGGCACCTAGTTTTGCATATTTTTGTACAATCCTTTGTATTTCTTTGGTGTCAGTTGTTGATCCTCCTATTTATTTCTGATTTTAGTTATTTGGGTCCTCTCTCTCTTTTTTTTCTTGATGAATCTGGTTAAAGGTTTGTCAATCTTGTTTATCTTTTCAAAGAATCAGCTCTTGGAATCATTCATCTTTTGTAGCATTTTTGAGACTCTATTTCATTTATTTCTGCTCTGATCTTTATTATTCCTTTCTTCTACTCACTTTGGGTTTGATTTATTGTTCTTTATCAAGTTCCTTTAAGTGTAAAATTATATTGTTTATTTGAGGTTTTTCTCTTGTTTCTTGAGATAGGCCTCTAATGCTATAAATTTCCCTGTTAGGATTGCTTTTCCTGTGTCCCACAGTTTTTGAATTGTTGCATTTTCATTTCATTTTATTTTTTTATTGTTCAGGTACAGTTATTTTAATTTGTTGCAAGGTATCTTTTTTATTTTTTTCTCAATCTCATCGTTGACCCATTCATTGTTTAATAACATGCTTTTTATCTTCCATGTGTTTCTGTGTTTTTCAGTGTTCTTTTTATTATTGATTTCCAATTTCATAGCATTGTGGCCAGAGAAATTGCTTGATATGATTTCAATATGCTTAAATTTATTTTGAAACTTGTTTTGTGTCTTAGCATGTGGTTTATCCTAGAAAATGTTCTATGTGCACTTGAAAATTATGTATATTCTGCTGCTTTGGGGTGAAGTGCTCTGAAGATATCAATTAATTTCCTTTGATCTAGTGTGTCATTTAAGGCTGCTGTTTCCTTGTTGATTTTTTTTGTCTGGAAGATCAATCCATTGAAGTCAATGGAGTGTTAAAATCTCTGACTATAATTATATTTCTGTTAATCTCTCCCTTTATGCCCATCAAGATTTGCTTTACATATCTAGTTGCTCCCATGTTGTGTGTGTAAATGTTTACTAGTGTTATATTCTCTTGTTGGATTTTTAGCTTTACTATTATGTAGTGTCCTTCTTTTTCTCTTACTATAGCCTTGAGTGAATTCAGCAAAGTAGCAAGATACAAAATTAATATCCAGAGATCAGTTGCATTTTTATGTGCCAATAATGAACAGAAGGAAATTAAGAAAACGATCCTATTCACAATTGCTTCAAAAAGAATAAAACACCTAGGAATAAACCTAAACAAGGATGTAAAAGATGTGTACTCAGAAAATTATAACACACTGAAGAAAGAAATTGAAGAAAATACAAATAAGTGAAAGCATATACTATGTTCATGAATAGGAAGAATTAACATCATTAAAATGTCCATACTACCCAAAGTGATCTGCAGATTCAACAAAATTCCTATCAAAATTCCAATGATGTTTTTCACAGAACTAGAACAAATATTTCAAAGATTTATATGGAACCACAAGAGGCCCAATAGCAATGATCCTGAGAAAGAAGAACAAAGTTGGAAGGATCATACTACCTGATATGAAACTATACTACAAGGCCATAGTAATCAAAACAGTCTGGTACTGACATAAAAACAGACAAATAGATCAATGGGACATAATAGAGAGACCAGAAATAAACCTATATCCTTAGAGTAAACTGATATTTGACCAAGGAAGCAAGCACATATAATAGGCTAAAGATAGTTTATTAAATAAATGGTGTTAGAAATATTGGACAGACACATGCAGAAAAATGAAACTAGACCAC
>PVKU01017961.1:0-10197 GCA_004027475.1 Anoura caudifer
AAAAAAAAATAAGTGAAACAACAAAAAAAAAGTATTTTTTTAACTTCTAGAATATCATGTTGGTTTTCTTGAAATTTTATTGAATTATAGAAAGATTTAGAGAAAAATTGATATCTTTTTGATAAAGAGATTTCTTATTTATAAATATGTTATTTTATTCTTGGTATTTATTCAAGTTTATTTTTTACAATTGTTAAAATTTTGTAATTTTATTAATAATACTTTTAGATATAAGACATATTTCTCAGCATCTTTTACTTCTCCAGTCAGGTTTATTTACATAAAATTTCCTATACTTTGAGAGTATACATTTCAAAGAATTTTGACAGACATATGATCAGGTAACCACAACCACCATCATAATAGAAATATGGAAAACTTCCTTCACCTCAGAAGTTTCACTTGTGCCCCACTACAGTCAGTTTTCTCCCTTCACATACTACCCTGGGCAACCATGCATCTGTTTTCTTCCTTTACTTTTTAAAGGATTTTGTTTCTTCATTTTTAGAGAGGGGTAGGGAGGGGAAAAGAGAGGGAGAGAAATATTAATGTGTGATTGCCTCCTTCTACTGGTGACCTGGCCTGCAACCCAGACATGTGCCTTGACTCAGAATTGAACTGGCAACCCTTTAGTTCACATTCTGGTGTTCAATCCACTGAGCCACACAAGCCAGGGCTGTTTTCTTCCTTTATAATTTTAGGTGATGAGCAAGTAGGGCTCTCATATGCTGTTTGCAGGAATACAAAATAATGTAGGTACTTTCAAAAAGAGTTTGGTAGTTTCTTATGAAGTCAGACATTTATTTCTCATAAAACCAAGAAATTTCCCTCGTAAGTATTTACCTAGTATAAATGCAAACATAAATGCAAACAAAACCTGTACAAGAACATCTGTAACAGCATTACTTATAATAGATTAAAAGTGGAAACAACACAAATACCCATCACACAGTGAATGGATATTCTAGTCAGCAATAATAATGAACACACCATTTATGAGTACTGAGGGATTTTGTCATGAATGTTGATTGGGTTTTTAAAATGCTTTTTCTGTATCTATATGAATTATAGTGATTATTTTTCAAGTGTTGAGCCACCTTTGCATTCCCAGGGTAAAATTCTACTTGGTTATGATATATTATCTTGTTAATATATCATTTGCTCATACTTTGTTATTTTTTTGGTATCTATGTTACATTAGAGACATTGACCTTTAATTTTCTTTTCTCATATTTGTTTGGTTTTGGTAAAGAGTTATTCCAGCCACATAAAATGAGTTGGTCAGTTCCTTTGCCTTCTATTTTCTGGAACAGTTCATGTAGAATTGGTACTGTTTCTTCCTTAAGTGCTTGGTAGATAACACTAGTGAAGCCATCTGAGCTTTTGACATTCTCTTATTTAGAATTTTTGCCATGATAATTTTTTTAAACTTAAATTTTATTTTTAAAATTATATTTGACATTTCATGTTATATTAGTTTCAGGTATACAGCACAGTGATTAGACATTGATACAACTTATGAAGTGATCCCTCAGATAAACCCAGTACCCACCTGGCACCAACAGACTGAGCTACCAGATGAGAGGAACAGGGGAGACTAGATGAAAGAAGATGAAGGGATTAGCCAAAGAAAATATATGCATAACCTATTGACTCAGACAATGGTTTGCTGATGCCCTGAGGGAAGGGGGGTCAAGGGTCAAGGGGGTCAAGGGGGGTGGAGTGGGCAAAAGAGGGGGAATGAGGACATCTGTAATAGTATAAACAATAAAAATAAAGTGAAAACGTAAACCTTACCATATATATATATATATACACACACATATACACCTTGCACCATATATGTTACATATGAATATAATATATATGAATATATAGATATATATGTATACATAATTGATTACATTCCCTATGGTGTACTTTATATCATAAGGTTTTTAACTATGAATATAAATTATGTGGTAGATAAAGGGATATTCAGGTTATCTATTTCTTCTTTTTTTAAGATTTTTATTTATTTATTTTTAGAGAAATGGTCAGTGAAGGAGAAAGTGAGGGAGAGAAACATCAGTGTGTGGTGCCTCTTGCACGCCCACTACTCCGGACCTGGCCTGCAACCCTGGCATGTGTCCTGACTGGAAATTGAACCAGACACCCTTTGGTTCACAGGCCAGCACTCAGTACACTGAGCCACACCAGCCAGGGCTATCTATTTCTTCTTGTGTGAGGATTGGTGATATGTCTTTCCAGGAATTTGTTATTCTCACGTACATTATTAAGTTTATTTCCATAAATTTGTTCATAATATTTTGTCTTTTTTTAGTTTAATGTATTTTAAGAGCAAACTTACAGAAACAACACAGAAGACAGACAACATTAAAAACATACTTGCATGTAGGACAACTCAATTAGAAAAGTATAGTGAATGGATGGAATCTACCATATGTTAAAAATGCTATGAATACCACTTGGTTGTCATCAATAAGAAATGTACTCATTTTAAAAATCCAAATGTTGGCATTGTCCAGAAAAATTTAACAAGCTTTTTTTATATTGTTATAAAGTCAAATTTCTTGAACCTTGTTCACTGAAGCATCTTAACTTGCATTAATGCTTTTTGTCCCTAATTTATATTAAAAAAATTCACACACAAATGAAAATGGAAAAACTGCCAATACCTGATTTCTTCCCCCCATTTTCCACTTGTAATCATATATTTACACCTTTTGACCCCATGGAAAAAATATCTAATGTTCTCACCTACCAATAACAGGAAGAAGAGAATATTTTTTTTAAAGAATGAAATATTTCCCATCATAGTGGATTCTTAAGCACATTCTCCACATATGCGGCGTGCTAGCTAGATGTCTTTTGGCATAATTGTTACATGTTTAGCATGGATAGCACACAGGTTGGTGTCTTCAAAATGGCCAACCAGATGCGCTTCACTTTCCTCCTGAAAAGCACCGATAGCTGCACTCTGGAAGCGCAGATCTGTTTTGAAGTCCTGATGAATTTCTCACGCCAGATGCTGGAAGGGAAGTTTGCGATGAACTTTTCTGATAATGTCTAATTTCATGAAGTTCCACAGTACCAGGCCTGTAAGGATGAGGTTTCCTCATCACTCCAGTAGAGGGTGCACTCTTGTGAGTGGCTTTGACATCCAGTTGCTTCCTCAGTGCTTTACCACCCATTGATTTGTGGGCAGTCTGCTTTGAAGGAGCCATGGTATAGAGACCTCTTTACTCACCCACCTTCACCTTACAATGGAGCTTACAGAGCTGGAGGAGGCACTGGTGACAGAGAGCAAAGGTGGCTGTGAACCCATAATATTTTCTTACCCTTTTAATGGTTGTAAACTCTGTAGTGACATACTTACTTTTATTAATGATAATGGTAATTTTTATCTTCTCTATGAATCTGTGTAGAAGTTTACTAATTTTATTAATCTTTTCAAACAAGTAGCTTTTTGTTTCTTTGTTTTTTTATTGTTGTTCTAGTACAGTTGTCTCCATTTCCCCCCTGCCACAACTCCCTGCTCCACCCATCTCCACCTCCCAAACTTGACTCTACCCTCTTTTGGCTTTGTCAATGTGTCCCTTAAGCATGTTCATTGATGACTTTTCCCCTTCTCCCCTCCACAATACTCCTCCCACCTCCCATCTGGTTATTATCAGTTATTCTTTATTGCAGTGTCTCTGGTTATATTTTGATTGCTGGTTTGTTTTTTCATTAGGTTCCACTTATGGATAAAATCATATGGTATTTGTCTTTCATAGCCTGCTTATTTCACTTAGTATCATACTCTCCAGATCCATCCATGCTGTTGTGAAAGGTAGGAGCTCCTTCTTTCTCTCTGCTGCATAGTATTCCATTGTGTAAATATACCACCAGTTTTTGTTCCACTCATTTACTGATGGGCACTAGGTTGATTCCAATAGTTGGCTATTGTACATTGTGCTGCTATGAACATTGGGATGCATAAGTTCTTTTGAAGTGGTGTTTCAGGTTTCTTAGGGTATAATCCCAGCAGTGGAATTGCTGGGTCAAAAAGAAGTTCCATTTTTAGTTTTCATGGGAAATTCCATACCATTTCCCACAGTGGTTATACTAGTCTGTGTTCCCAACAACACTGTACTAAGGTTCTGTTTTCTCCACAACCTCACCAACACTTGTTTGTTGATTTATTAATGGTAGCCATTCTGACCAGTGTGAAGTGGCATCTCATTGTGGTTTTAATTTGAATGTCTCTCATGGCTCATGATCCTGAGCATCCTTTTATATACCTATGGGCACTCTGTATGTCCTCCTTGGAGAAGTGTCTGTTCAAGTCCTTTGCCCATTTTTTGATAGGGTTGTTTGACTTCCTGGAGTGGAGTTGTGTGAGTTCTTTATATATTTTGGAGATCACACCCTTGCCTGAGGTATCATTTGCACATATTTTCCTGTATGGTTGGTTCCCTTTTCATTTTGCTGATGTTTTCTTTAGCCATGGAGAAGCTTTTTGTTGTGATGAGATCACATTTGTTTATTTTTTCCTTTATGTCCCTTGCTCTAGGGGACGTATCAGTGAAAATATTGCTGTGTGGATTATCTGAGATTTTCCGGCCTATGTTCCCCTCTAGGACTTTATGGTGTCACAGCTTATATTTAAATCTTTTATCCACCTTGAATTTATTTTTGTGTATGGTGTAAGTTGGTGTTCGAGTTTCATTTTTTTGCACGTAGCTGTCCAGCTCTCCAAACACCATTTGTTGAAGAGTCTATTTTTACTCCATTTTATGTTGCTGCCCCCTTTGTTGAATATTAATTGCCTGTAGATACTTGGGTTTATTTGTGGGCTCTCTGTTGTGTTCCATTAGTCTATGTGCATGTTTTTACACTACTACCAGCCTGTTTTGATTACAGTGGCCTTGTAATAGAGTTTTGTATCAGGTACTGTGATCCCTCCTACTTTGCTCCTGTTTCTCAAAATTGCAGCAGCTATTTAGGATCATTTATGGTTCCATTTGAATTTTTGAAGTGTATTTTCTGTCTGTGAAATGTGCCATTGGCATTTCAATAGGTATTGCATTGAATCTGTAAATTGCTTTGGGTAGTGTGAACATTTTGATGATCTTAATTCTTCTGATCCATGTACACAGTATATGTTTCCATTTGTTTGTGTCCTCCTTGATTTCTTTCTTCTGCGTTGTGTAGTTTTCTGAGTATAGTTCTTTTACCTCTTTGGTTAGGTTTATTCCTAGGTATTTTATTTTTCTTGTTGCTGTGTCACATGAGATTTTTTCTGATTTCTTCTTCTGCTGTTTCATTGTTGGTATACAGAAATGACTTTTCTTTCTGGATATTGACTTTGTATCCTGCTGTTTGGCCAAATTCATTTATTAGGTCGAGCAGTTTTGGGGCAGAGCCTATATAGTTTTCTATGTACACTATCATGTCATCTGCAAACAATGATAGTTTTGTTCCCTCCTTTCTGATTTGGCTGCCTTTTATTTCCTTTTTGTGTCTGACCACTGTGGCTAAAACTTCCAATACTATGTTGAATAGAAGTGGTGAAAGTGGACAACCTTGTCTTGTTCCTGATCCTAGTGGAAAAGATTTTAGTTTTTGCCCATGGAGTATGATGTTGGCTCTAGGTCTCATATATGGCCTTGATTATGTTGAGGAATGCTCCCTCTATTCCCACTTTGGTGAGCATTTTTATTATAAATGGGTGCTGTACCTTATCAAATGCTTTTTCTGCATCTATTGCTATGATCATGTGATTTTTGTCTTTGCTTTTGTTTATGTGATGTATTACATTTATTGATTTGTGAATATTGTACCATCCTTGCATCCCTGAGATGAATCCCACTTGGTTATGATGCATTGTCTTTTTAATGTGTTGCTGGATGCGGTTTCCCAATATTTTGTTGAGGATTTTAGCATCTATGTTCATCAGTGATATTGGCCTGAAGTTTTCTTTCTTTGTTGTGTCTTTATCTGGTTTTGGGATTAGGATGACATTTCATAAAAGGAGTTTGGGAGTCTTCCATGATTTTGGATTTTTTGAAATAGTCTGTGAAGGATAGGGGTTAGCTCTTCCTTAACTACTTTGTAGAATTCTCCTGTGAGATCATCTGGTGCAGGGCTTTTGTGTGTCAAGAGTTTTTTGATTACTGCTTCAATTTCATCTGCTGTTATTCATCTGTTCAGGCTTTCTGCTTCTTCTTCATTGTGTTTTGAAAGATTATATTTTTCTTAGAAACTTCCATTTCACCTAGGTTTTCAAATTTCTTGGCATACAGTTCTTCATAGTAATTTCTTACAATTTTTTGTATTTCTGTGGTGTCAATTGTATTCTCTCCTCTTTCATTTCTAATTGTGTTTATTTGGGTCCTCTCTCTTTTTTTCTTGATGAGCCTGCTTAAAGGCTTGTCAATTTTGTTTATCTTTTCAAAGGACCAGCTCCTGGATTCAGTGATCCTTAGAATTGTGGTTTTAGTCTCTATGTCATTTAATTCTGCTCTGATCTTGGTTATTTCCTTCCTTCTACTTGCTCTGGGCTGTCTTTTTGCTCTTTCTCAAGTTCTTGTAGGCATAGGGTTAGTTTGTTTGTTTGAAATGTTTCTATCTTTTTTAGGTAGGCCTGTATTCCTATGAACTTCCCTCTGAGGACTTCCTTCGCTATGTCCCATAAGTTTTGGGTTGTTGTGAGTTCATTTTCATTTCTTTCTAGAAACTTTTTGATTTCTTTCCTAATTTCATTCTTGACCCATTTATAGTTGAATCGTGCTATTCAATCTCCATGATTTTGAGTGTTTTTGGTTTTTTTCCTAGGGGTTGGTTTCTAGTTTCAGTCCTTTGTGGTCAGAGAAAATGCTTGATATGATTTCAGTTTTTTGTATTTGTTGAGACTTGTTTTGTGTCCTATCATGTGGTCTTTCTTTGAAAATGTTCCACCACATTTAAAAAGAATGCGTATTTTGCTTCTTTTGGATGCAAAGTTCATATATATATATATATATATATATATATATATATACACACACACACACACACACACACACATAAAATCAGTTAAGTCCATTTGATCTAGGGCATTCTTCAATGCCACAATATCCTTGTTGATATTTTGTTTCAAATATCTATCCATTGTTGACAATGGGGTGTCAAAATCCCCTACCATAAATGTGTTGCTGTCTATATCTTTCTTGAAGTCCTCCAAGATTTTCCTTATATATTTGGGTACTCCTATGTTGAGTGTGTACATGTTTATAAGGGTCATATCATAAATTTTGTCTATGTTTATAAATTGATTTTATTCTTTCTGTTCAATTTTGAAATCAGTATTACACTAGCTCACAAAATAGGTTACACAATTTTTAATCCTTTCCCACTTTGTGCAACAGTTTGCAAAAGTTAAGATTCACATTCATGATAATTTAATAAACATGACTTTTGATTCTGGTATGACCCCATTCCTTCTCTCTAATGGTGTGTGAAGGGGAATCTTATATTTAACCTACTGGTTCAATTTCTGTTCTATTTCAGTTTGCTATTTCTCCTATTATTTTTAATAGAATATTATCTATTTATTCTTATTTTTAATGTAACTGCCTAAAGCTATAATATTTTATTTAAAAAATGTTTTGATCTGTATTAAAAATGCATAAGGGGGATGAATGGTAATGGAAAAATACAATAAAAATTTTAAAAAATATCTGGGAACTTAGTTATAAGTCAAATATTTCTTCAGTTTCTTTAAAAGAACAGTAGTAGTTCCCTACTTTCTTCCCAGAAGCAACAATTTTCAACCATTTCAGATAATTCTTTTCGTATTTATATTTTATCTTTAAGTGACCTGTTCATATTTATCCTTAATTTTATTTTTTAAATTTCTTTTCCTTTTTTAAATTTTTTCCATTACCATTTTTTTCCCTTATACTCGCCTCCCCCCAGCACAATCACCACGCTGTTTTCCATGTCCATGATTGGTGATCGAACCTGCAACCTAGGTGTGTGCCCTGATTGGAGATCAAACCCACAACATTTTGGTGTGTGGGGCAATGCTCCAACCAACTGAGCCACCCAGCCATTTCAAGATTTACGTACTTTTAAATCACCCTGCTTGCACAACATACACAAGTTTCTTCTCCCACCCCATGCTCTTTGTTTAATATTGATTAAATTGCTGCTTCACCTCCTGGTTCCTATATAATGATGTAAATTTGCTATGCTACCACACATTTAATACTATCATTTTATATTACTCCATAGGAGTTGAACTCCTGGCTCTCTCTGCCTGTTTTCTGGTAGGTGAGTGGCTTTACATCCCTTTGTTGCTAAGTTTCTTTTTTACTTTTCTTTTTCCTTCTTGTCTCTTCTCATCTCTTCTCCTCTCCCCTCCTCTTCTCTCCCCACCTTTCCTCTCCTCTCCATTTCTTTTTGTTTCAGCTCCATAGGCATATTTCTCTCTTTTTAAAATACAATTGTGGTTGTGTTTTTATTTTTTAAAGTATGTTTTATGATTCAGGTATAATTACTATATTAATGTTTGGAGCTAAGAGAGGGAAGTTTTTTCTGTACGAACCTACAGTGCTTGTTTGACATGATGGTATGTTCCTTGGGATTTCCAGATGAATAAAAATTTCTCTTCATGTAATGACTACTCAGCATTTGGGGCCTTAGTTATGAATAGTTTTTTTTTATTACTTTCCATGTTTAATTTGTAATCATAGATTCTAATATTCATGTATATGAGTATCCCTCCAGCTTGTGAAGCAATGGAAATATGACTCCATTCAGGCTGGATCAGGCAGGCAGGTATTTTTGAATATGAAGGCAGGAACACTTCAGCCAAGATGGAGGCATAGGTGGACACACTGTGCCTCCTCTCACAATCAAGATTAAGGACAACAAAAATATAGAACAAAAAAAAAAAAAACCCAACCAGAACAGATAGAGAATTGAATTGTATGGAAGTCTGACAACAATTCACCCAGTCCGGTAAGAGGGGCAGAGTTGGTGGCCAGCAGAGAGGGGTCGCAGTGGGAAGAAGTAGTAGCTGGTGGTCCCGGTCATACAGGCGGTGGTTACCGAGTGCAGAGAGGCAATGAGCAGACCAAGCGAGGTGCACAAGGCAGCTGACCGCAGTCACACATTCACACGTAGATAAACCAGGCTAAAATGGGCAGTGAGACAGACTGTGCAGTACAGGGCCCCAGTGCTGGGAAATAAAGCTTAAAAAGCACCGATTAAGAACACTTGTTGGGGTTGGGGTGCCAGGGGAGAATCCCAGCATCACGGGAGAGTTTGTTGGAGAGATCCATGGGGTCCTAGAACTTGCATGAGCCCACCCACATGGAAATCAGCGACAGAAGGGCCCAATTTGCTTGGGGAAAGCGGCAGAAGGGACTGGAATCTGAGAGAGAGAGGGAGCAAGTGCCATGGTTCCCTCTTGGACCCTGCCCCCACATCCAGCATCACAGCCCAGCCACTGGGTTGCCCCACCCTGGTGAACCCCTAAGGCCCTGCCTCTCACTATATAATAGCCACAACCAGACAAAAAAAAAAAAAAAAAAACCAAACCAAGTATGGCTCCAATGGGAGGACTGATCAGGGCCCCAGAGCTAATTAATCTAAGAGACCAAGAGGTAGCCAACCTATCAGATGCACAGCTCAAAGCACTGGTAGCTAACCTATCAGATGCATAGTTCAAAGCACTGGTGATTAGGAAGCTCACAGAATTGGTTGATTTTGGTCACACATTAGATGAACAAATGAAGGCTACAATAAGTGAAATGAAGAAAAATGCACAGGGAACCAATAGTGATGGGAGGAAAACTGGGGCTCAAACCAATGGAGTGGACCAGAAGGAAGAAAGAAACATCCAATCAGAAAAGAATGAGGAAACAAGAATTCAAAAGAATGAGGAGAGGCTTAGGAACCTCCAGGACATTTTTAAACATCCCAACATCTGAATTATAGGGGTACCAGAAGGGGAAGAGGAAGAGCAACAAGTGGAAAATTTATTTGAACAAATAATAAAGGAGAACTTCCCCAATATGGCAAAGGAAATAGACTCCCAGGAAGTGCGGGAAGCTCAGAGAGTCCCAAAGAAGGTGGACCCAAGGAGGAACCCACCAAGGCACATCATAATTACATTAGCCAAGATTAAAATGAAGGAGAGAATTCTAGAAGCAGCAAGGGATA
>PVKU01017962.1:0-10188 GCA_004027475.1 Anoura caudifer
TTCTTAGAGTGGAGTCGTGTAAGTTCTTTATATATTTTGGAGATTAAACCCTTGTCTGAGGTATCATTGGCAAATATGTTTTCCCATACAGTCGATTCTCTTTTTATTTTAATACTGTTTTCTTTAGCCGTGCAGAACCTTTTTATTTTGATGAGATCCCATTTGTTTATTCTTTCCTTTATGTCCCTTGCTTTAGGGGACATATCAGTAAAAATGTTGCTGCATGAAATATCTGAGATTTTCCTGCATATGTTCTCCTCTAGGACTTTAATGGTGTCACTGCTTATATTTAAATCTTCTACCCATCTTGAATTTATTTTTGTGAATGGTGTAAGTTGGTACTCAAGTTTCATTTTTTTGCATGTAGCTGTCCAGTCCTCCCAACACCACTTGTTGAAAAGGCTATTTTTACTCCATTTTATGTTGCTGCTCCCTTTGTCGAATATTAATTGACCATAGAGACTTGGGTTTATTTCTGGGCTCTCTGTTCTCTTCCACTGGTCCATGTGCCTGTTTTACGCCAGTACCAGGCTGTTTTGATTACAGTGGCCTTGTAATGCAGTTTGGTATCGGGCATTGTGATCCGGATACCTCCTACTTTGCTTTTCATTCTCAAAATTGCTGCAGTTGTTCAAGGTCATTTATGGTTCCACATAAATTTTTGAAGTGTTTGTTCTATGTCTGTGAAATATGACATTGGTACTTTAATAGGTATTGCATTGAATCTGTAAATCGCTTTGGGTAGTATAGACATTTTGATGATGTTAATTCTTCCAATCCATGGACATGGTATATGTTTCCATTTGTTTGTGTCTTCCTTGATTTATTTCTTCAGTGCTGTGTAGTTTTCTGCATACAGGTCTTTTACCTCCTTGGTTAGGTTTATTCCTAGGTACTTTATTTTTCTTTTTGCTAGATCGAATGGGATTTTTTTCTTTATTTATGCTTCTGCTCTTTCATTGTTGGTATACCAAAATGCCTTTGATTTCTGGATATTGACTTTGTATCCAGCTGTTAGGCCAAATTCATTTATTAGGTTGAGCAGCTTTTTGGCCGAGTCTATAGGATTTTCTATGTACACTATCATATCATCTGCAAACAATGATAGTTTTGTTACCTCCTTTCCAATTTGGATGCCTTTTATTTCCTTTTCTTGTCTAATCACTGTGGCTAAGACTTCTAATACTATATTGAATAGAAGTGGTGAAAGTGGACAACCTTGTCTTGTTCCTGATCTTAGTGGAAAATATTTTAGTTTTTGCCCGTTGAGTATGATGTTGGCTGTAGGTCTCTCATATATGGCCTTTATTGTGTTGAGGAATGCTCCCTCTACTCCCACTTTGCTGAGTGTTTTTATCACAAATGGGTGCTGTACCTTATCAAATGCTTTTTCTGCATCTATTGACATGATCATGTGATTTTTGTCTTTGCTTTTGTTTATGTGATGTATTAGATTTACTGAATTGTGAATGTTGAACCATCCTTGCATCCCTGGGATGAATCCCACTTGGTAATGGTGTATGATCTTTTTAATGTATTGTTGGATGCAGTTTGCCATATTTTATTGAGGATTTTAGAGTCTATGTTCATCAGCGATATTGGCCTGAGGTTTTCTTTCTTTGTTGTGTCTTTATCTGGTTTTGGGGTTAGGATGATGCTGGTTTCATAAAAAGAGTTTGGGAGTCTTCTATCATTTGGATTTTTTCTACTAGTCGATGAAGGATAGGGGTTAGCTCTTCCTTAAATGCTTTGTAAAATTCTCCTGTGAAATCATCCAGTCCAGGGCTTATGTGTGTCGGGAGTTTTTTTGATTACTGCTTCAATTTCATCTGCTGTTATTGGTCTGTTCAGGCTTTCTGCTTCTTCTTCATTGAGTTTTAGAAGATTATATTTTTCTAGAAACTTGTCCATTTCACCTAGGTTTTCAAATTTCTTAGCATACAGTTCTTCATAGTAATTTCTTACAATCCTTTGTATTTCTGTGGTGTCAGTTGTAATCTCTCCTCTTTCATTTCTGATTGTGTTTATTTGGGTCCTCTCTCTTCTCTTCTTGATAAGCCTGCTTAAAGGCTTGTCGATTTTGTTTATCTTTTCAAAGAACCAGCTCCTGGATACATTGATCCTTAGAATTGTGCTTTTAGTCTCTATGTCATTTAATTCTGCTCTGATCTTGGTTATTTCCTTCCTTCTATTTGCTCTGGACTGTCTTTGTTGTTGTTCCTTGAGTTCTTGTAGGCATAGGGTTAAGTCGTTTGTTTGAAATGTTTATCTTTTTTAGGTAGGCCTGTATCACTATGAACTTCCCTCTCAGGACTGCCTTAGCTGTGTCCCATAAGTTTTGGGTCATTGTGAGTTCATTTTCATTTGTTTCCAGAAACTTTTTGATTCCCTCCCCAATTTCATTCTTGACCCATTCATTGTTTAATAGCATGCTATTCAATCTCCATGATATTGAGTGTTTTGGGTTTTTCCCCTTGGGGTTGGTTTCTACTTTCAGTCCCTTGTGGTCAGAGAAAATGCTTGGTATGATTTTAATTTTCTTGAATTTGTTGAGGCTTGTTTTGTGTCCTATCATGTGGTCTATCTTTGAAAATGTTCCATGTGCATTTGAAAAGAATGTGTATTTCATTTCTTTGGGATGAAGGGCTGTATATATATCAGTTAAGTCCATTTCATCTAAAGTATTGTTCGATGCCACGATATCTTTGTTGATATTTTGTTTAGAAGATTTGTCCATTTTTGACAGTGGGGTGTTAAAATCCCCTACTAAAACTGTGTTGCTGTCAATATCTTTCTTGAAGTCCTCTAAGATTTTCTTCATGTATTTAGGTGCTCCTATGTTGGGTGCATATATATTTACAATGTTTATGTCTTCTTGGTGGATTCTTCCTTTGAGTATTACAAAGTGACCTTCTGGGTCTCTCTTTATGGCTCTTCTTTTGATGTCTACTTTGTCTGATGTGAGTATTGCTACCCCAGCTTTTTTTTTCCTGTCCATTTGCTTGGAAAATTTGTTTCCAGCCCTTCACTTTCAGTCTGTGTAGGTCTTTTGTCCTCAGGTGGGTCTCTTGTAGGTAGCATATGTGTGGATCATGCTTTCTTATCCATTCAGCTATTCTATGCCTTTTGATTGGAGCATTTAATCCGTTTACATTTAAGGTTACTATTGATAGGTACTTATTCATTGCCATTTTTGTGCCTGTGTTCCTCTCTCTCTCTCTTTTCCTTGCTTTCCTTAAAGCAGTCCCTTTAGTATCTCTTGCAGAACTGGTTTGGTAGAGGTATATTCTTTTAGACTTCTTTTGTCTGGGAAGCTCCTTATTTGGCCTTCTATCTTGATTGAAAGCCTTGCTGGGTAAAGTAGTCTTGGTTGCAGGCCTTTGGTTATTACTTGGAATATTTCTTGTCATTCTCTTCTGGCTTGGAGCATTTCCATTGAGAAGTCAGCTGATAACCTAATCGGGACTCCCTTGTATGTTACTTCCTTTTTCTCCCTTGTTGCCTTTAAGTTTCTCTCTTTGTCTTGGAATTTTGCCATTTTAATTATGATGTGTCTTGAAGTGTGCCTCTGGGTTTCTCTTGTTTGGGACTCTGTGTTTTCTGGATTTCTGTGATTTTTTCTCTCATCAAATTAGGGAAGTTTTCCATCATTACTTTTTCAAATAGTTTTCTATCCCTTGCTCTTCTTCTTCTCCTCTGGAATCCCTATTATATGGATATTATTACATTTCACATTGTCTTGCATTTCTCTTAATCCCTCTTCATTCTTTCTGAGCCTCTTTTCCTGTTCTTGCTCTTTCTGGGTGTTTTTTTCTACTTTGTCCTCCAACTCGCTGATCTGATCTTCTGCTTCATCGATTCTGCTTTTCATTTCTTCCACTGTGTTCTTCAGTTCAGAAATTGTATTCTTCATTTCCTCCTGGCCCTTGTTGATAGTTTCTATTTCTTTTTTCATGTTGATATAGTTTGCAGTGAGTTCATCGTAGCTTCCCTGTAGTTTCTGGTAGCTCATTGAGAGCTCATAGAGCTTCCTCACAACCATTGTTTTGAACTCAATAGCTTATCATTGAGCTGCTTCCATTTCATTTAGCATTCTTTCTGGGGTTTCCTCCTTTCCTTTCATTTGAGGATTGTTTCTTTGTCTTCCCATTGTTTTTGAGACTCTTCTTGTCAGCCTCAGCTTCTTAAATTGATCTGTTCTGGCTCCCTGGGTTTATGGTGTGAACCTCTGTGGTAGCATACCTGTGAGATTCATTGGTGCAGTCTCCTTTGGGTATCCTGGAATTCACAGCTTCCACTGTCTCAGCTGTTGGAATGCCCCCTCTTTGGGACCAACTCTGGTTTTTAAACAGTTCCAGGGGTTTTGTTTTGTTTTTATCTCACTCATGGGTATTTAAAAAGGGAAAATAGGAAGAGAAAAATGAAAAAAGAAGAAAAAAAGAGGAAGGAAGAAGAGATAAAATTGGAAAGAAAGGAAGAAGGAATAAAACAAGAAAGAAGTAAAGAGAAGCAAAAGGAGTTCAGTGGTAAAAGGATAAAAATAATGAAAAAATAATAAAAATATATTTAGAACAAACAAACAAACAAACAACAACAACAACAACAACAACAAAAACCCTCTTGCTGTTTCCATACTTCCCAAGCCAGTTTTTCTGGTCTCGCTGGCTGCAAAGGCCGAGGGGTGACAGTATCACTTTTCTCCCGTTTCAGCAGTCAGTTATCTTTGGGCTACTCTTCTCAGGCCTAGCCGGGTGCCTCTCTGCACAGGGCTTTGGGTGTATGTTCAGAACCTCATGGGAAGCGCATACTTTCCCGAGTTCACGGGAGTGAGCTCTGGGTTTCCCATGGATCATCTGCACTCCCTGGGTTCACATGTATGGGCTCTGATTCTCCCATGGATTGCTCACATTTCCCAGGTTCCCGGCGTGGGCTACGGGTCTCCAGTCACGCGGGCACCTTCAGTAGCACAGCCATCTGCTATCACTCAGGGACCTGGCTCCCACCCTAGACTCCTGTGGCAGGCCTGGCAAGCACCAGCCAGGGCCTCATCCACCCTGGTCTCTGCACTGATCCCTGGGCTCTTATTTTTCTGAAGTACTCTCCTTACTGTCTGGTTTTTCAATGTCTGCTACAACCTTCGATCTCCTATTTTCAAATATGCTGTATTTCTGCTGGTTGGTTACTCTGTTCCTCCATAGATTGGCCAGATTTTTCTCCCATGTGTAGGAGGAAGTGGAATCTGCTCCTGCCTACCATGCCACCATCTTCCTTCCTCTCTGTTAGATTTTAGTTATCTTGTTTCCATAGGGTTAGTTTACAAATGATAAACAACATAATATAAGAAATCACACAATTTTGGAAGAATGGCAAGCTTCTTCTGTCTCAGAGCCTGTTCCCTCTAGAACACCCAAAGAATAAAACTGCCACCCTCTGCCAGGCCAGCCTGATCCTAGGCTGTTCCCGGAGTCCCCGTACGAAATACTGTCCATTGGGAAATGTAGGCAGCTGCAGTACAATCATCCAGTCATCCTTGAGGAAGAGAGCCTGAGAATAAGCCTGATACAGAACCAGCCAAGGAGCCAGAGAGCTCTCCCTTTTCTTTACTTTTCATCAAACCCACATAAGCATGAAACTGTGAATCAAAATGTGAATTTTAAAAAATTTCCATTAATTTTTCATTCTATGAACCTGGACTATACCAGATTGTAAAGAAATAGTCAGGAATAAGCAAAACTATTAGTCAAGGAAGATTCAGTAACTGTTTTTCTCAAACTCATTTTTATATGTAACTTAAATATAATAAAGGATAAGAAGGAAAGAGAATGAAAAATCATTAATAGTAAAAATTCCCTCAAAAAATCTAGAATTTTTGTCTTATCGGTTGGAAGGAAATAAGTGTGGGACTCAAGAAGCCAGGATGTATCTCTCTGTTCATCTACCTATCTATCTATAATATCGATCTCTGTCTCTGTCTCTGTCTCTACCTCCATCCCCATCTCCACTTCTGTCTGTCTTTACAGTTTCCATACACCATAGGCAGCATCTACATTGTCTAAGATTATTTGTGTATCTCACAGATGATGAGCACAGATTCCATTTGCATAAACCTGTAAGGGGAATACTATTTTCTCCATCTTTACAGGTAAGCAAGCTGAAGAGACATAAGGAACAAGTGCTGGGTCATCTAGCCAAGAGGCAGAAGCATGAAATGTAAGCCCAGACAGTGTGGCTGGGTCATGCAGGCTTTAAAATTCCATGATCCTGCTGTCCCACTAGCTTTGTGCTCATTGCCAGGTGTCAGCATGATCACGGGAGATTGTAAGTGGCTGTCCCTGGTCTGGAAAACCCCTACTTACAGGGGATGTTTGGATGTGTTAGGTGAGGGCAGGAGACTGAAAGAAAAGTCTCAGGAAGATCACAGTAGTAGAGATAAAGGATGCAGAGATAGGGGGGAGCTTTAAAGACTTTGGGCGATGAAAAGACTTGGGGATTGAAATAAGTCTTTGTATGTTTTCCCCTGGGAGAAGCATGGCTGTTTCAGAACTGCTCCTACCCTCACTGGCAGCCAAGGTAGCCCAAGTTCTACTTGGAGGATGACTCAGAATCACCAAGAGGATGCTGAAGGGTTCTTGTGCAAGGCAGTGGGAAAAACCCATCAGTGTTCAGGTTTCTGATAATTGCTATTTTTAAAGCTATCCTTTGGTAAATAAAAAACATGAAAAGAAAGCAAAGACCTCTAAAGTTTGTAATTTTTTTTTACAAATTTAAAGCAATAAATAAAAGTGATTAGAGTTTGCATTTCTAGTATGGATTTGGTTAAGTGTGTAGGTATGTATGTATCCATTATCTACCCATCACCTATCCATCCATCCATAAATCTTTCTATCCACCCACCTGTCTATCTCCTTACCTATATCTATCATTCTATATATGTATGTATGTATCTATCTATCCATCAATTCATCTGTTCATCCAGCCATTCATCTATCTATTCACCTTTCAAATTCTCCTTTAAAATTATGCTAACTTTACTCATTTCTTATTAATTAATAAATTAAATACAGCTTTTGAAATGTGTGTTTATTTTTTATGTGAAGGAGGGTGATGACTTAACCTTTTTGAAGATAATGATTTGTTAGGGAAGAGTACATCTGGTCTGTGCCCCTGTCTCTCCTTGTTGGCCTCCATTGAGGTACAGGTAGCTCTTCCCTGCATCCTCATTGTGCTAGGTCCATGGACCTGGGCCTTCATGTCACAACCACTAGATCTCTGCTAGACTTCAAAATTTCTCACTTCTATTCTATCTTTGGCCACATTTGGCTAATCTTCCCAAACTTTGTTGGGTTGAAAGAGTTTCCATGAAACTGTAGACATTACATTTTTCCAGACATTCTGAGAACCCATCCTCTACTTCTCAGCAACCATGTTGGAATCCAGGCTTTTCTAAGAGAACATCTGTCCCTTAGGCTATACTTAAGAAATAAAACATGATCCCTGGCCATTGTGCGTCAATTGGTTGGGTATTGTCTCATGAAGCAAAAGGCCATGGGTTCTGTTCCCAATTGGGGTGCATGCTTAGGTTGCAAGTTTGGTACCTAGTCAGGGAATGTGCAAGAGACAACTGACTGATGTTTCTCTCTCATATTGATGTTTCTCTTCCTTTCTTTCTCCACCCCTACCCCTCTCTCTAAAAATAAAGAAAGAAAATCTTAAAAAAAAAAGAAAAAGTAGATGAAGCATGAGGCCTCCCTGTTTGCTGATCTTGAAACTAATAGGTATTTCTATCATTACCCTCCTTCATATGGCTTCATTCTGAGGTGTTGAAACACTGGAACCATTATCAGACCTCAGGCAGCATCCTATTCCAGCCTCCATTCCATATTTCTTCTGCCTGATGATGGAACATCACTGAATTTGACCACAACACTTCCTCCTTTTCAGATTTCCCCTAAAGCAGTGGCATGTGGTTAGTATTCTCTGTTCCAAATCCTCTGGTTTTACTACTGGTATTCTTAGCTAAGGTATTTTTAATTTTAGGATAAAAAAATTCCTTCTCAAGAGAGTCTGGCTCTTAGAAATCAAAAGCACTTTGACTTTCAAATGATTGTTCAGCTTTAGTTTTTAAAATGTCTAATTAGGAGCTCAAGAATCAAGAGGTGAACATTTATTAGGTCCCTTGTGTTCTCTTTCCTGAAGCAATAAAGCTTAGCTTCATAATGTGGAATTAATAGAGGATGCAGGGTTTTAAAGATATGTAGAAGTAAACATACGCTGAGCATTTTTTCTAGATACTATCTCTCAAAAAATGTATTAGGCATAATGCATTTTTCTGCCTGGTCCTCCCCATCCATTTTCAGCCACTGTCTCATTCATTTATATTAAAGGGAAGGAAACACTTCTATGAAATAACATGTCTAAACCTGAGTTTCTTTTCCTCTCAAGCCAGGTCCTCCTTTCATTTCTTGTGCTCAGACAATAGTGGTTCTATTTTCCTAGGTGAATAGGTTAAGAGCCTTCACTTGGTCCATTGACTGTTTCTCCTAATCTTCCCCACATTTAGTCAATCAGAAGATCATGTAGACTTATCTCTTACCCTTTCTTGTTTCACTTTCGTGGTGCAAGGCATCACCATCAATCCATCAGTCCTTTGCCTTATTTTAGTAGTCTACCAACTGGAATCCTCATTCTGCCTCCCTGCACCTGCTCTCAACACAGGGGTCAAAATCATCTGTAAAATCGTGGACTCTATCACATCTGCCCATGCCCCCCATGGATATCCATCCCTCCCAAAGTAAATCCAACCTCTCTAGAGGGCCCTTAAATACCCTTCAATATTTGGACCCCCTTTTCCTCTCTGAACTCATCTATGATTCTGTTGTCCCTGTTCTCCCCCTCTAGCCACATTTCCTCTTGCCATTTCTCAAATACATCATCTACATGATGCATAGCGAGCACTGTCCTTTCTGTTAGAACTTCCTCCCAGTCATCACAACCAATCCTTTCACTCCTTACAGTCTGGACTCAAATGTTGCCTTATTATCATTTCACCAACACCAGCCTTTCTTCACCTCTGACATTCGGTCTACCCTTCCTGCCTTATTCTTTACTAAAACCACTTGCCACTCTCTCCTGTGTTGGCTTTTTACCTGTTTACTTTTCTTATCATCTTCCCCTCCAAACAGAATGCAAGCTAAAAATGTGCAAAGAAACTATATTCGAATTCAAATATATTTTGCTTAATATTTTAGAACAAGTTCCCATATTCACTGAATATTTTTGTATTATTGATAACTATAATAAAGATACAAAGGCTAACTTAAATGGACAAATAATTATTCTTTACTGTGGAGCTATAAAGTCAAAGATAATGCTACTTTGTTTTCTATACTATGGATACCAATTAGATTTGAACTAGAAAACACACATTTTTTGACTTCTATATTTTAAATACATATGTCCTTTATTGCATGCTGTTATATTTATTAATATTTAATTTATTCTGAAATCCACCTTTTTTGCAAATAAACTCTTTGAATTCCACTGCAAGTGAAACATGTTTCAGTGTACCTACAACTTTGCACATTTAATTCACCACATAACTTTCATATTAAGATACACACAGGAAAAAAAAAAAACTCTTGAAAAATCTCATTTTAAGGTCACATAATTTACCCAGGACCACAATGTTCAGGTTCAACACAATTGAAAGAAATTTATCCCAATGGCTGACAATGCAATTTCAAGAGAACCCTTAAAGGAACATGACAGCAGCTGTGAAATCTTGGAATTTCTCCCCTCTCCTGCCTGACACCTTGATAAGGCAATTATAGCATAATTATCTTAACAAGTGGCATTATAGGAAATTATTGTCATTCTCCTGTTAAAATAACACATAATCATCAGCAAGTGAATTCTAGAATTCCCAATCAGCATCTCATTACCTGCCACTGGCCATGAAATGAGCATAATTGGTGGGCACTAACTGACAAGGTATTTGAAGGGAAAAAAATATGAAAGAGGGCAGTTTGGAAAATCAATGGGAACAAAACCAAGTTAACCCCCAATGACTGAACTTGCAGTGAAACAGCAACATTTAGTGGTCCCATGAAAATATGTCAAACCTGGCATCTTCTTTGTTTACCATAAATACATTTGCTTCCCTGTCCTGCCATCTTGATGTTTTCCAAA
>PVKU01017963.1:0-10184 GCA_004027475.1 Anoura caudifer
ATGAAATAAGATGTGTTGTGGTTTGTTTTGGTTTGTTTTGGTTTTTACTGCTTTGTTCATTTTCCCAAAATGGAGCCTCAAACTCAGACATCAGTCAAACTATGTTAGCAGAAAAAAGTTATGCTAACATATCTTAGCCTGTAGCCACCATGCATACCTGCTGTAGTCTCTGCTTTTCAGATGACGATTATCTTTGCTTGGGCATTCAGTTAACATGATAACAAGATAAAGAAAAACTTCACAAGGTGACATTTTAAGGGATAGCACATTAAATTAAGTCATTAAAAATTGAATTCCCAGTAGGCAGCTTAATCATTATAATTAAACCAAGTAGTTTAAGTAAAGCCTAATCCAATCAGTAATGCCACTTTCAAATGCTTTCTGTGTTTTGATAAGTTGTTCATTGGGAAAAATTCCCATTTAGCAGCAATAAGTAGAATAAATGCATACCTCAAAGAAGCACAATCTGTTAGTGCCTAAACACTGTCTTCACAAGCATGTCATACACATGCAGACATGCCTGAACATAAGGGTATGGTCTTGGGTTTGTTTGTGTAGTCATTGATCCAGAAATATCCTCTGAAACAGTTCGGGGTGTCTTCAAAACCTTGGCTGATATATGGGGCTGGAGGGGATATGTAAAGATTATCAGGGCTGCAGACCCCCCTAAAAACACACTCACGGGACCTGTGGAGGTGTCCCTGTTCCACACTAATACTGATAGTTCGGTGCCTCCTGAATGGTTTAGCCAATAAAACCCGGAAGGTAAAGGTTATCAATTACTGTGTGTGTTCCTGTGGATATTGTTTTTCCAGTGTTACTTACAAAAACACTGTGTATCATCAGCCACATTCATAAGGGGTACCAGCTCCAGCACTGGTATACCAGACTCCTGCTTCCTTCTGATAGGGCGGATTTCACAGCTCCCTAGCGTGCTTCTCCCAGCAGGGTGGGGCAATAGCAGGTTTACAGCATGACGCAGAGTTTGTTTTTGTGTTATTATGTATTAATCATTGTGTTTTCCATATGAAAAACTGGAAACTTACACTTACCCCACTCTATGTAATGGCATCTCCAAACATTGACTCTAGCAGTGGGGCCTCTTCATTTACATGAAGTACAGTGAGTTTAACTAATCAAATAGAAGTATAAAGGTAAAAGTAACCTGCTCATTTAAGCCCTTCATTTATGGTGGTTTTTACATATTCAAACACTCCATAAGTAAATACGGGCATAACATTAAGTCATTGAATGTTTTCAATATATTTTAATTGTACTTTATTTTATACTTTATAGACACAATCTATATATATATATACACACATATATATC
Source organism: Anoura caudifer (assembly GCA_004027475.1). NCBI lineage: Eukaryota > Metazoa > Chordata > Mammalia > Chiroptera > Phyllostomidae > Anoura > Anoura caudifer. The sequence goes on from PVKU01017963.1 coordinate 1,333, forward strand.
TGTATCACAATGAAGGTGTGAGGTTTTGAAACAAGTATTTAAAAACAAAAAAGGAGTTTGAAATGGCATCAGGTTAATAATAATCATATATAAAAGGTAGCTGCCAAAATATTCTTCATTCTAGAAAAATTGCAATATGATAAAACAGCTTGAAAAATGTGTCAACTAGGATTGAACTTGTCCTAGGAGGGAGTCATCAATATTTTATGGTTTTGTGGGTCATCTGGCCTCAGCTTTCCTCTGGTGTCTGCATTCCTCTAGTAAAGAATCATTACCTTACACATAATCTCCCATAAAAATAGAGCCTTCTCCCCCATTAGTGCTTCAAGACATCAGCACTTGCATTAGTTCTTTTGTAGAGTTAAATTTATCAGATTCTTTCTGATGGATGGTGGTATGGAAGGAGGTCTTGATTGAATCAGGGAAGTAGAGTAAAAATAATTAAATAAAAGAATTGACAGGGAAATCTGATAGGTTCTCAGGAGTCAGAAAATATTACTGGGCTATCTCTATAAGGCCAGTATGATCAGCTTATAGTATTTAAATTTCCTGTTATGGAACTGTAGTCATTGCTTTGCACACACAAACATGCATATATACACAAATACATATGTGCACATGTGCAAATGGCTGTCAACATCTCTGTGTTTCTAAGCTAGAAAAGAAAGCGAAATACATAATATGGACAATAAAGGTGTTAATGTCATATTTCCAGTTTTCCCTTGATATATATTTTAATTAAAATTTGAAATATATCCTTCATGGAAGCACTCTGTTTTCTAAAACCAATGCTATCATTGAATTTATGGCTGAAAAATGTGTAGTTAAATTATAATATACTTAGTTTTATAAAAAGAAGTCATTAGCTTAATAATCACTTTAATTCACTGTTTTCTCCCTCTATCCCTCCCTTCCTCTCCAACCTTCCTGTTCTTTCTCTGTGTCTCCCTCTGTCTCTTTCTCATATTCTGCCTTTAAGGGCTATTCACCCGCCCACACTAATTTTTCATTCAGTTTGCTAGGGTAGCTTGCCTCTATTTCTTACACTTCACTTCTAATATACCATCTACTTTTTTGCTTTGCTCACGCCATGCATTTTCTTCCATCAGGAAACGGTTTTGATGAATTAAGGCTGTGGTACTTGGCTATGGAAGCAGCTCATCACTCCTGGAAGCTTAGGGTAGAACTGAATTTAATTTAAGAGATTCAGTAAGTTTTATACAAAATAATAAATGTTCACATTCAATCCCTTTACTATAATTCTTTTAAGATTAACAAAGTGAAAGGAAGCTCGGTACATTGTGATAACATAAAAAATGAGGACTAGGTGCCATAACTATATGAACCCCCCACTAATTCACACACTAACCTATTCTGTGATGTGGGGCACGGAACTGGCCTCAAAACTAGGCTTCACAGCTTTATTGCAGATGACCTCATTTGCATAACATAAATTACCTCCTTGGCAATAGGGGAATAATGGAAGCAGTAATATTTATGGTGGTTGGTTGAAGGCAGAAACCGGCCCGCAGTGTCCAGGTCATTATGGATGAAATGAGACATTCACACGGACTACTGAGTCCAGTGGAGGAAAAAGGACAGCATGGCTTTTCTCTCAAGGGGAGTAAAAGCCCTTGACCTCTGCCATGACAGGCCTTTATTGGGTTCATATTATGGTTCACATTACATTGTGGTCCTCATTTACTATGCACACGTTCATTTTACATGGTTACCTTTTACAGACAACAAAGGAGCCAATGCCACTAATCACATCACAGAAGAAGGATATTTGCAAATGAAAAGGGAAAAGTGGTTGAGCTGGTTACACTCATCCTAGAAAGGTTTAGCATGGATTTTAGGAGGTTACAGTAATCACTTGCAATCTCAATTCAGGGTGAGGGAGTTTTAGCAAAAGCAAAGGGGCTTAGGTACAAATTCAGACCTGGTTCCCCACGGGAGAACCTATCCATGGGCATGGGTCCTGTGCATCTCCAAGTGGGAGCTGGGCCCACACCACACAGAACAGTCTCCTACAGTTGGTATTTTAATAACCATCCTACCTAAAATAATTAGCCTAAGCAAAACATGGTGACCTTATTCCTCTGACTGGTCATGGTTTTTTGGTTGGGTTTACAATAGGATTCTATGTGAAAATTGACACTGATTGCTTCCCTTCTGAAAGACTCAAAGGAGCTGTGTCCAGGTGTGATGGCCCCACTATGCTGTCTGAAACCAGTGGAGGAGCCACATGGGTTTCCTAGGGTGGCTGTAATGATATCCCACAGAGTGGCTTAAAACAGAAGCCATGTGTTCCCTCACAGTTCTGGAGTCTGGAAATCCAAAACCAAGTGTTGGCAGGGCCATGCCCCTTTGAAATCCTGTAGGGGAGGGATCATTCCTTGGTTTTTCTGGCTTGTGGTAGCTCAGGCAGCTCTTGGTTTGTGGAAGAATAACTCCAATCTCTGCATCTGTCTTCATATGTCTGTCTTTTCCCCACATGTATCTTCACATCACATTTTCATCTTATGTGTCTCTGTCTTCTCTTCTTTGAGGACAGCAGTAAGGTTTCATCAGGGCACACCCTAACAATCTCATTTTAAACTTCTACATCCGCAAAGACCCTATTGCCAAATAAGGCCTTCTTCATGGGTTTGGCTGGTTAGGACTTCAGCGTATCTTTTGGAGGAAAGCAATTCAACTATGACAACTGGGGCATTGTTCCCTCTGAGATCAAAGTCCCCCTCCAATTCCTACACCCACCTCTGATAAAATGGCAGGTAGGGAGATGGAAGGAACTGAGTCCTTGTTTACATTATTGAGCCAACTGAAAAACCACCTCTGGACTTCTTGTAAGACTACCATTTTCCTTACTGGGAAAATAGTTTGAGTTGGGATTTCTGCTAGCCCCAGCTAAAAGGCTCCTCACTGATATGACAGAACTGACTCCTGTTGCTATTGCAGAAATTAAGTGAATTTAGCACAGCATCTGGCATGTGGTGAGAATGCTGGAATAATAATAATTAGCATTAATGTAATTACTATTAGATGAGAAATTAAAATTGTATACCATTTTCATTTCCTTCTTTTACTTGAGGTAACAAATCTTTGGGAACAAATATCTAAATCTTGACTCGCAGATTTTGTTTGTAGGTAACTTAAAATGGAGATAAAATACGTGTTGCTAGCTGTTGTTGAATTTGTAAATGTGATTAGGTAGGATTAGTCTTTATTAAGAGCTCACAAATTTAATGTAGAAACAAATATTTATTAGAGAAATAAAGCAGATAGTATAGCCAACTCATTCCAATTGATAAATTTCTAAGAGATTCTAATTTACATTTACAAATATTCCTCAAAATCTTAGCGTGAACAGCAAATATCAGTGCCGCAGTGACCATGCATTGCTTTCTAGGGTCATCTACCCTGTGGAGATATTGACTTTGCTTAATATGATGGGTCCGGCCATATTTCCAGGTGTGATGATGTATTTCCTGTACAAGAAAATAATCACATTGAGTTGCTGGTGCTATGTGTATTCAGAATCTTGTCATTGGAAATTCCCCTCCTCTATTGTTTATAAGATTCACGTTGTAATAGAAATGCTCACCAATATTTCCATAGTAATTTTTCATTAGTCTATAATGATTAAGTTTCAGGACTTATGTCAAGAGACTATCTTTGAACATAGTTTTATAATTGTTAATGTTAGAGATTCTGCTCATCATAAGAGGTGGTATGTATTCCCTTGGAGAATCCTTTATTGGAGGAGCCCATATAGTTCAGCATTCAATATAAAAATGCTCAACATTTATATGTTTTTCTCACTTTCTTTTCTATCGATGATGGCAAAGCAAATTCATTATGATAATATCTTCGATTATACTTCTTATTCTGTGTTCATATTAAAAACCAGTGTTCACCATTCTCGTTTATCTCTAAACACAGATCCTCTTATTTTTTTCAAAAGGTTTTACTTTGAAAATGAGCACTTTTTGTCACATACACTTTCTTTATATTGTAAAAAAGTACCTATAGCCAGGCTAAGGTAAATTGGTAGCATTAACCAAACATTCTCCAGTGCGCTGAGAGAAAATACACACTATCGGTGAGGTGGCAATAACTTCTCCTTTTTGTCTGCGACCCACAAGAGCTCCCACTGACATCTGAGGGCATTCGGAATTCACACATGCTATGTTCTCTGTTTAATTTTCCTTCAGATATCAATCAGCTTCATTCCATAAATCTCACAGCAATTGAGGGTTTGAAGGTATTTGATTTCTGAGGTATTACTTGTGGGATCTTTGTATATACAGGCATGTATCAAGAAATGGAATTATCTCTTCTTTGTAAATAAAAGGGTCCCAGCTAAGAGTGAAAATACAGGGCAGGGCAAAAGTGGGTTGACAGTTGTGAGTACACGAAACATTAATTATTATATTATTATTAATTATTTTATTATTTTCCATTCCAACAGCTGCAAACCTACTTTGGCCATGCCCTGTGTTTGGCTTTGGCCCATGTGGTGGGATGAGAGTTAGGAGCTTTTTTATGCTGGTTAACTTTAACTACAGGCTCTGTTGACCCATCTCAGGTTTTAAATGTGAATTATTGAGTCTATAAAACTCAGCATAATGTCAAGTACATAAAGCATCTTAGTAAATATTAATTGAGGTTGAACTACATCATAATTATGATAGAAGTGGAAGAGGGACCGACCCTATCAAGCCATAGCCTTCAGCCTTCATTCTCAGACTCCAATCATTAATTTAGGGGGAAGTTATTCTTAAAGGAGAAACTGAACAGGGAAGCAGGTATCCTTGTAATAAAATGCTTCTATTTTTCACTAGTGTGTTAATTAACTCAAAGCACATATGATGGATATTTTGGCCATATGATGATTCTTAGGACATTCTAAAAAGATTCATTGGCTACATGGTAGGAGGAACACACACATGATAATTCTCAGAGAACATAAGAAACAAAGAACTTAGCTCTTTGTTAAGTAAAAGATAAAAATGGATGACCAAAATAAAGTGGGATTAGATAAGAATTTAAAAAGTAATTTTGGTGTCGGAGTAGCTAGGTTCAAATCCCAGTACTGATAGCTCCTAGTTGTTTCACCTCAACCAAATTACTTCATTACATCTCAGTTTCTTCTTCAGCGAAATGGGAATGATGAAAATGTTCACTAGAGAAGGCTTTGTTAGGGCTCAAGGATTTGAATCTAATGACTGGTCTGCATGAGTGGCCCAATAATAAATATTAACTGTTATGTTGGGATGAAGACAGATAAATTCTCCCAGAAACAAGTGTCCAATGCTTTGGGCTAGTCATCAACGAGGGAAAGTTTCACCTGTTCTAGCTGGCATTATTTGGTGTCTCACAACTCATGAAATACAAAATCAATAAAATCTTACCTTGATCTCTTCAGCAGATTTTAGTCAACAGGAATTCCTTTTTACTACTTGTCTACTGTCTAACTGAGTGTAGTAGCTTATTGGAGCTTTGCTGTTTGAGTTCATCATGCTTTCCATCTTAAAGTTATTTTCAGAATGTTTCCATTTCTCACTTTTAGTTGGTCACAGGAAATCTGATCATCCTGATTTTATGAACTCGCCTTATTTCCTCAGTAAGAAGAATGCACATAAATATTTTGTTATTTCCAGACACATTACTTGTGCTGTCTCAGAAACCTCCTTCTCTTGGTCAGGTAACCAGATAGGAGGCTGACATTTTCCAAAGCTCAGGAATGATGTGATATTTAACTAGCAAAGCCCGGGCCGGCGGACACGGGATTGCAGAAGGCCAGGTTGTTTGCACAGCTGATAGATGACCATGATAAACTTGGCTCCAGTGATTGGGCCTCTGCATCCAATGCTCTAGGGAGAGGTGCTGGCCATGAAGGTGCTCTGGAGCCCATTCCAATGTGACCCCTGTGATTGGTTCTTTAACCCTTTCAGACACTGCAGTAAATGAGCACATTCCAGCACACCAAGCATCCCTGTCAAAATAGCACTGGTTTTCAATGTTTTATGTAAGGATAAAAAAGTGATACATATTTTAAAAGCTAAGATTATTTTTCTCCCATTCTCCAGAGCATTTATTTCTCAGGCTTTGTAATATTTTTCACAAAGGTGTAAAAGACAGCGTAGTCGTTGAACTCCGCTTACATTTTGCACGATAATGAAGGTATTTGCATGGGCTCTTTTCTAATAACTGTATTTCATAGCTGTAAAAACACTGGCAAATTGAATAATTCCCAGGAGCAGGATGAAGGGAGAGATCTAGGAGGTTCCCTTAGAGTTCCTGTATATAGTTCAATCCTAGTTAACGTGTTAATAATGAAAAGGGGAGAGCGGTGCTTGTCTGACTTTTATGTTGTATATAATAGTGAATTTTCTCTCGTTTTAGTCATTCCCTACATCTATTGCTTGGCAGAGAAAAGAAAGGGGCCTATAATGAAACGATACTCTTGCCTAAACACCCCACCTACCTCTCCTACATGGGAAGCAGGGAATCAAAGATAAAGTGTGGGAGGCAGACATGCTTTATTACTTTCGCACTGCTAGACATGGTAGGATGGGTTTCCTACCTCCCATTTTTTAATTTTGAGATATATATTTTGTTTATTCAATAATTTTATTATGAATCTGCAGTGTATTATATAAGACTCCCATAGCTATAAAGTCTGCAGCCTTTGTGGAAAATGGAAACTACCGTTCTGCCTTTCAAGTAATTTATGATAATAATATAATTGGATAGAACCTATAAGTCTATGGGTAGATGACATAGAATTCCATGCTTACATATCTGAGAGATGACATGAGACAGAGGCAGCTTCTGAGACAGCCTGTAATGACACCCATGAAAGCTCAAAGTGGAAAACCACACGTAACAAATTGTGTTAACAAGTAATTATGACTCTTAGTTGAAATACCGTAGTTACGTAAAGTACAAAATGTATGTTCAACCAGTTCTGCCTACCTTCCTTCCTGAAGGATCCTTCTACAACAATGGCACCACATCTAGGACCATTTTAGTTGTACTGGTATCCTGTACGAGTTCAATGGATTCCGTGGGGGAACGGATTTCTCCAGTTAACATTTGAAAGGCTAATATACTGGCAGATTACGAGCTGTCGGAGATTCGAATGTTCCTATTTACTTTGAGTTCAGTGAGTTCAAGATGCTGTTGCCAATCATGCAGACTCTGGTGGTTTTCACATTTGATGATAATTCATTGTCCCAGTTTTCTGAACTGGGCACAGTTATCTGCCCAAGAATAAAAAGAAGATATTGTGGGGGAAATATTTATGATTGTAGCCAAAGATTATTTATTAGAGAAAAGAAAGAAGACTTGCTAGGGAAATATAGGTCAGATTTAACATCATGCTCAGCTTGGAGACGCCGACAGTGCAGGACGGGAGAGAATTACTGAAGATGATGTCTTGTTTATGATATGAGTTACTCCTTATAAACAAAATTTAAACTTTTTAATGCTCAGATCGGGAGTTTAAGAACATACAGTTTATATTTATAACGTAATGAATTGCCTTCCCTGTCACAGGATACTTCGTATTTTTTCCTTTCTTTGCCATCTAAAACGGTGTTGAGCTACTATTCTGCCTTAGGGTATTGTCTTCTATGCCTAAGCCCCAGTAACTCAAATCTGGGTTTTTAGGTCCTCAGCATAAATCAACCCCTGAGGTCCATCTCTCTTGTAGTATCCAAATATAAACATCTTAGCAACCTGTTTCACAGAGATGGGAGAACCCATTCCTTCCTTTTTCCTTTCATTCTATTTTGCCCAGCCCTGGACATTCGCCTCAGTTTCCATGCTTAGCGATCACTGACACAAGACTTTTAGAGATGTTTCAGATCGTGGAAGGCTAGTGAACCAAATAAGAATATAAGTAACTACTTTAAATTAATGTTTGATGCCAGAGTTCTCTAACTGACAATACTCTCCTATTAACCAGCCCCTTCACCCCAGCGACCCAACATGCCAGCTTCTTCTTGAATTTGACTCTAAATCTTTCTTAACTCTTCCTACCTCCACGATCCCTCTGCCTCAGACTATACTTGGAAGCTCCACATTCTTCTACTTTATTTTGAAGAACAGATTTATTCTTTCACACACCCTGGTTATGCCTAGGATGGCTTCTTTTCTAACCTTAGTGGCTGATACAGATTCATCTATTCATTTTCCTATAAAACAATCTGGAAATACAAGGTCCAGCACAAATAATGCCCCTGTTTTCACAAAATCTTTTATTACAAAGTCATAAGCATGTACTTCTGTAACATAACAATATCACACTCAAGCATACCATATGACATTTTACGTGAAATGTTCAAATTAAATCTATAAATTATTACACTCATTATTTATTACCCTACCAACCACATTCAAACAGGCCTTACTTCTGCCAGATCCTGTATATATGTTCCTCTTCCCCCACCAAATAACTTATTTTAATTTTGGGGGTCCTTCTCCAGCTAATAATACCATGCCTTCTGTCTGATACAAGCCCTTTACTTTTTTTTTTTTTTTTCCTTTTTTCCCCTGATCTTAAGGGCGCTTCTTGCTCGTTACTGCCACCTACTGACTACTTGCAGAATAAATCAGAGCCCTCACTCATGTCTTCAGAGGATTAAGTAGATCCTTTCTTTTGCAATATTCTTTCTGTCCTGCTGGCAATTAGGCATATAGGTGGGGACTAATAAGTATAAAAATAAAAGAAAATTACTAATCACAACTGCACACTCTCTGAAAAAAAACAAAAATAATCTGTGGATCAAACCGAGCCAGGTTTACTGCCCACTGAAGCAGAAACTGTTTCCACTTAGGCC
>PVKU01017964.1:0-10187 GCA_004027475.1 Anoura caudifer
TTTCTACTAACCACTGCTACAAGGGAAGTACTTCCAACTAAAGATTCTCTTAAATGGCTCCTTAGGGTCTGTTGTGTAGAGAGATGAGACAATTAACAGAAAGCACCATTTTCAGTTAATTATTCTTTAGAGTGATGGATGGAAAAAACAAATGGAGTAATGGTCCCAGATGATTCCATTTTTCCACACTCTCATGTGCCCTCCATGACCTAATTGAATCAAGTTTCAACTTTCCTTTCTAGACTTTTCAGAATAGTGACATCTGGGAGGGACTCTCACCACAGGGTCATCATATCATTCATTCTCTAAACTGGGCAACTTTGGTCATAAGAAGGAGAGCTATTAACAACCATGTCAGGACAACAAGAAGAATTGTTCCAAGCAAACCAGGCTGCATGGTCACCCAAAATTCGAGGTCTTTATCAGAACAGTCATTCACTGTGGTTTTGGTGACTATGTGCTCAGGCTGGACAGACCTACTTGGGTTGAATTCTGACTTAATTACCTTTGATCCTTTTACTCAATCTCGTTGTGCCTTGGTTACTTAGTAAAATGGAGGTGATAGATGCCACAACTACCTAAAAGGGTGATAGTGACTTAAATGAAATAATACCTGTCCAGAGCTTGGAAGCACTTATTATTACCAATATTATCATTATCATAATTTCTCCATTTTTCTGCTCATATTTTTACAAAACTGGGGTCATATTGATATCTTCTCCAATTGGGATTGAATCTTTGAGGGGTTCCTAGCAGTCTCTTAATAATGTCTGTATGGCTCTTCTTGGCTTGGAAACATGTGGACTAAACAAGTTATCTGTTTTCCACACGCCCAATATGTGATGATGGAATATGGACAGGATAATGGGAATAAACACAGCTCTTTAGAAAGCGAAAGAAGAGAAGACATACAGCACTCACTGGTCTATAGCAATACCAAAATCCTACTAGGCAGATATGAGGACTCCCCACACTGGGAATGTGGACTATTCTGTAATTAGGTACTGTTTCCATTCTCCCCAGTCCATTATCTTATATGACACGTACTTCCACATTCTGTGAAGTCCTTACTTAGACATATATCCTCCTCGGCCACATCTGGAGCTCATGAATTCTCCCATGTTGTAGCCCAAGAGAACTTCTCCAAGATGTAGTGCATTAAAACTGTTTAAAAACCAAAGATGAAGAGAGAAAATCTAAAGCAACAAGTGAAAAAAATTTCTCACATACCAGAGAATCCACATAAGGCTGTCTGTGTATTTTGCAGCAGAATCTTGGAGGTCAGGAGAGAGTGCAATGATATCACCAAGGCGATAAAAGAAAGAAAAGCCAACCAAAAATGCTTTATCCAGAAGAGTTGTTCTTCTGAAATGAAAGACAAACAGAAACTTACCCAAAAAAGCCAGAGCTGAGTGAATACATCATCACTAGATCTGCCTTACAAGAAATGCTGAAAGGAGTTCTTTGAGCTGAAATAAAAGCACACTAATTAGCCACATGAAAACAGATGGGAATATAAACACATTGATAAAAGTAAATATATTGACAAAATCAGCATAATGCAATAGTATAATATTCTGGTGTATCAACCCCTTGAACTAATATAAAGGTTAAAGGACAAAAATATTCAAAAATTATCTATAGCTACAATAATTTGATAAGGAATACACAATATAAAAATAGGCATATTGTAATATCAAACCATAAAGTGGAGGGAAAGGGAATAAAGGGGTAGAGTTTTGTGTTATTGAAGTTATAAGCATAAAGAGTCTCTTTTAACAATAAGATGTTTATGTAAGACATATGATATACACAAAACAAAAACCTACAGTATATATGCAAAAGATAAAGAGAAGAGAAACAATGTGTAATATACTATGGAAAGTCATCAATTAACAAAAGAACAGATAGAGGAAAAAAAGCAAGGGAACTATGAAACAGCCAGGAAACAACAAGATGGCATTAGTAAGTCCTTAAATATCAATAATTACTTTTTTATCTTTTTGCTGTCATTTCCCCCACTTTTTATTTTTTAATTTTTTTAAATATATTTTTTCATTATGCTATTACAAGTTGTCCCAATTTACTCCCCTTAGCCCCCCATCCACCCAGGACTCCACATTCCCTCAGGTAATCCCCAAACCACTGTTCATGGCCATGGCTCATACATATAAGTTCTTGGCTACTCCATTTCCTATACCATACTTTACATCCCCATGGCTATTCTGTAACTACCTATTTGTACCTCTCAATCCCCTCACCTCTTTCCCCGGCCCACAAAACCCCCTTCAGTCTGGCAACCTTTTTCTCAAATAAGTCCCTTTAACATTTATATAATAATGGTTTAGTGATGATGAACTCCTTTAGATTTTTCTTGTTTGGAAAGCTCTCTATGTGCCCTTCCATTCTAAATGATAGCTTTGCTGGGTAGAGCCATCTTGGCTGTAGATCCCTGTGTTTCATGACTTTGAATATTTCCTGCCAATCCCTTCAAGCCTGAAAAATTTATTTTGAAAAATCAGCTGATAGTCTTAGGGGAACTCCCCTGTAGATAACTAACAGTTTTTCTCTTGTTGCTTTTAAGATTCTCTATTTATCTTTAACCTTTGACATTTTTAATTATGATGTGTCTTAGAGTGAGCCTCTTTGCATCCATCTTGTGTGGGAGTCTCTGTGCTTCCTGGACTTGTATGTCTATTTTCTTCACTAAATCAGGGAAGTTTTCTTTCATTATTTTTTCAAATAAATTTCCAATTTCTTATACTTTCCCTTCTCTTTCTGACACCCCTATGATGCAAACGTTGGAATGCTTGAAGTTGTCCCATAGGCTCCTTATACTATCCTTATTTTTTGGATTCTTTTTTCTTCTTGTTGTTCTAATTGATTGTTTTTTGCTTCCTTATGTTCCAAATCATTGATTTGTTTCTCGGCTTCATCCACTCTACTGTTGTTTCCCTGTAAATTGTTCCTTATTTCAATTAGTGTATCTTTCATTGCTGACTGGATATTTTTATGCTGTTGAAGCCCTCACTAAGTTCCTTGAACATCCTTATAGCCAGTGGTTTTGTATAAGATTTTATTTATTTATCCTTATAAAGAGAGTAAAGGAGGGAGAAAGAGAAGCATCAATGTGTGGTTGCCACTCATACACCCCTAACTGGGGACCTGGCCCACAAACCAGGCATGTGCCCTGACTGAGAATTGAACTGTCAATCCTTTGTTTCACAGGCTGGCACTAAATCCACTGAGCCACACCAGCCAGGGCATAACCAGTGTTTTGAGCTCTGCATCTGATAGATTGCTTATTTCCATTTTGCTTAGCTCTTTTTCTGGAGCTTTGGTCTGCTTTTTCATTTGGACCATGTTTCTTTGTCTCCTCATTTTGACAACTTCCCTGTATTTGTTTGTTTGTATTAGGTCTAGCTGCTATGACTCTCTGTCTCAGTAGCATGGCCTAATGTAGTAGGTGTCCTGTAGGGCCCAATGGCACAGCCTCCCCTATCACCCAAGCTGGATACGTGAGAAGTATCCTTTGTGTGGGCCGAGTACATCCTCCTCTTGTAGTTGGGCTTCAATTGTTGTTGGCAGGTCAATGGGAGGGATTTACCAAGGCCAGTCACCTAGAAGGACTGGCTATGACCACTGACAGCCAACCTCTGCCCTCCGTGCAGGATCAGCTGTGCAGGGGTAGGGTGGTAGTGCTCTGACATGGTCTGTAGCTATCCACTAGGTGCACAAGCTCTGGAGTTTCCCAGGTGGTGCAAGCCAAATTCAGACCCTACCTGTGTTCTTCCCAGGGTCACCCTGCCTGAGCTGTAAAGCAATCTGAGATGGATGCTACTTGTGCTGGGCTTGGAGATTCCCAGGTGAGGCTGAGCTGTGAATCTAGATTGGCTGGTGCTGGTGCTGGGTCTGGAGACACTTAGCAAGTCATATAGGAACTAGAGTCTGACTGAGGCCAGCTGTTGCTTGTTTGAGAGGATTTAGGAAGTTGTGATGCATGCTCCAAGACCAGCCATTCATAGGGAAAGTCACTGTTAACCATTTGGCTGTGCCAGTAAGTTGGGTGGGATGGAGCCTCACGGGATATCCCTGGTGGTGTAAACAGGGTTAGCCAGGTTAATGGAATTTCAGATATGGCACATACCTGCTAGCTCTGAGGTTCTGAGGGGGAAAATTTCGGAAAGGGGACAATGGACTCTGTGCACTTTTCTGTCTGAGAGAAAGCTGTCTCTCAGTTCCTGCCTTGATAACAGACATTTCAGTTCCTCCCTGTGTCCACTGGTGCCTGTCAAACTGCTACCCTAGTGCTGGAGCACAATGGGAATACGTCTGAGTAAGTCTATATGTGGATTCTTTAGAAGGAACTGGTTGGGCCTCCAGAAGTTTCCTCAGCCAATTCAATCCTTGCCTGTTTTTGCAGACAGGAGTTGTGGGCACCTATCTGCCTGGCACTGGAACCCAGGGCTGGGGGACCTAGTGTGGAGCTGAGACTCCTCACACCTAAGATATCCTTCCCAAATTTTTATCCACCACATGTTGGCATGAGACCATCCTATTTTATGACTCTGCTCCTCCAACCAGTCTGGATGGATGTGGTTTCTTTAATTCCATACTTGTCAGACTTCCATTCAACTCAATTTCTGATGATTCTGAGTGATGGTTGTTCTATATTGTAGCTGTAATTGTGATGTGGTTTTGTGAGAAGGTGAGCTATGTTCACCTATGCTGCCATCTTGACCAGAAGTTGCATTGAGTTCTCCTTCCTTGTGTTTTAATGTTTATAGTTCAGTTTCTGTAACTGGAGGGAGGAGAGTGTGATAATGGGAGTACCAACTTCAAGGTACTAATTTCTATATAGTGAGTGTAGGCCAACATAATATTGTTCTACATTTTCTACCTTGATGTCACTTTATAAAATAATTGACAATACAGTTTTATAAAATACTGTTCATAAAGATCTACAATACAAGGGACACCAATATATCTATCATCTCTTTAAAAAATATACTGTCAAAAAATAAATTAAAAATAAAAATATGCTATCATTTCATCTTTGAAATTACTTAATTTCCTCCCTCTTCATCTCCAACCACAAATGCAACCACACCCACCCAAGGAATCTACTTTATAGCAGAGAAGATGCAGCAGTGAGCACATAACCAAGGGATCCACTCATGCTCTCACACAGCACATCATCCAGAAGCTGCTTGGCTAATAGAGTGATGAAATGAACTGCTGAAGGGATAACTAAGGTGCCAAGTCTAAGAAGATAGCATGTGACAATGGGTATCCTCCAGAAAGCTATCATATATGTACTAAATCACAACTGTTCTATGGTGCCTTATCCTACATAGGTACACATGGGTCTGAGAACCAAAAGATGGAAGTAGAGTGTGCATACTTATCATCACTCCTATGTGGGATGACTCATTTGGTGATTTTGTACTTCCAGTCCCTATCATTCTGGTTATTGATTCATTTTTGTTTTCTAGTAATTGAGTCAATCTTGGTAACATATGAAATGCCAGAATATTATCATCAACTGCTTCCATTTTTATCCTAAGTATTATCTTACTATTTATCAACTCAGGCTGCTATAATGAAATACCACAGACCTGGTAGTTTAAATAATAAGAATTTATTTTCTCACAGTCCTTCAGGCTGGAAGTCTGAGATCAGAGTGTGCCAGCATAGTCATTCTGGTGAAAGTTCTCTTCCTGACTTGCAAATTTAAGAACACTGAAATCATACCAAGTATCTTTTCTAACCACAATGATATAAAACTAAAAATCAACAAGAGAAAAGGTGGGAAAATTTTAAACATGTAGAAACTAAACAAAACACTCCAGAACAACCAATGTGTCAAAGGATAAACCTAAAGAGAATTTTTTTTTAATCTTGAAACAAATGGAATAGAAACACAACACAGCAAAACGTATGGAATGGTGTAAAGACAGTTCTTAGAGGGAAGTTTATGGAGATAGTTGCATATATTAAGAAAAAGAAAAATCTCATATAAACAACTTAAATTTACCTCGCAAGGGACCAAAATAAAATAACAAATTCAAGCTCAAAGTTAGCAGGAGGAACAAAATAACAAAGCTCAGAGCAGAAATAAATGAAAGAGAGGCTTCTAGCCAAGATGGAGGCATAGGTAGAAACACTTCACAACCAAAAGAAGGATAGCAACCAATTTGAAAACAATAAACAACCAGAAGTATCAGAAAATAAAACTGTGTGGAACTCTGGCAACCAGGGAGTTAAAGAAACATTCATTGAGACAAGTAGGAGGACAAGTAGGAGGGGCAGAGAGATGGGAGACAGGCAGCCAAGTGGAGAGGACACGTGGCAAGGCAGTGGACCCCGTGGGCAAGGCGGGGCTAGCTGAACAGGAAACTAAAGACTCAAAACTTCTAGCTGTAAAACACTGTGGGGGTTACAATGGCAGGAGAAACTCAAAGTCTCACAGGAGAGTTTTTGTTGAAAAGTGGGGTAGAGCCTAGCAAGCAAGAGGCATTGTTCCCTCTCTGACCACTCCCCCACAGACAGCACCACAATGCAGCAATTCACCTGCTCTGGAGAATACCTAAGGCCCCTCCCCCTTACAACTTAACACATGTGCCGAGACAAAGAAATATGGCCCAAATGAAAGAACAGAGCAAAACTCCAGAGAAAGAGCTAAGCAATGAGGATATAGCCAACCTATCTCACGTGGAGTTCAGAACACTGGTAATCAACATGATCACAGAACTGAATGAGTTTGATTGAAAAATGAAAGAATAAATGAAGGCTACCCAAACTGAAAAAAAAAAACAAAATATTCAGGGAGCCAACAGGGACAGGAAGGAAACCAGGACTCAAATCAACAATTTGGAACAAAAGGAAGAAATAAACATCCAACTGGAATAGAATGAAGAAACAAGGATTCCAAAAAATGAAGAGAGGCTCAGGAACCTCTGGGACAACTTTAAACATTCCAACATCTGAATCATAAGGGGGCCAGAAGGAGAAGAAGAAGAGCAAGAAATTGAAAACTTATTTGAACAAATAATGAAGGAAAACTGCCCCAACACTGGCAAAGGATATAGACTTCCAGGAAGTCCAGGAAGCCCACAGAGTCTTGGGCCCAAACTGGACCCAAGGAGAAACACACCAAGGCCCATCATAATTAAGTTACCAAAGATTAAAGATAAAGAGAGACTCTTAAAAATAGCAAGAGGAAAGGAAAGAATTACATACAAAGGAGTGCCCATAAGACTATCAGCTGATTTCTCAAAAGAAACCTTGTGGGCAAGAATGGGCTGAAAAGATGTATTCGAAGTCATGAAAGGCAAGGCCCTACATCCAAGATTACTCTATCCAGCAAAGCTCTCATTTAGAATGGAAGAGAAGATAAAGTGCTTCCCAGATAAGGTCAAGTTAAAGGAGTTCGTCATCACCAGACCCATATATGAAATGTTAAAGGGACTTACCTAAGAAAAAGAAGATGATCAAAAATATGGACAATAAAATGACAACAAATTCACAATTATCAACAACTGAACATAAAACAAACTAAGCAAACAAGTAGAACTGGAACAGAATCACAGAAATGGAGATCACATGGAGGTTATCAGTGGGGAGGGGAGAAGGGAATGGGGGAAAAAATACAGGGAATAAGTAGCATAAATGGTAGGTACAAAATAAACAGGGGGAGGTTAAGAATAGTACAAGAAATGTAGAAGCCAAAGAACTTACATGTACAACTAAGTGGGGGGATAGGTGGGAATGGGGATGGGAAGGGGGTTCAGGGCAGAGGGGAATAAAGGGGGGGAACGGGGCAACTGTAATAGCATAATCAATAAAATATATTTTAAGAAAAGAAAGCAAAAAACAACCAATCTGAACAACAAGAAGGAATAAGGATCCAAAGAACCAAGGATAGTGTAAGGAGCCTACAGAACAACTCAAGCATTCCAACATTTACATCATAGGGTGACAGAAAGAGAAGAGAAAGAGTAAGAAATTGGAAATTTATATGAAAACATAATGAAAGAAAACTTCCCTGATTTAGTGAAGAAAATAGACATGCAAGTCCAGGAAGCACAGAGATTCTCACACAAGATGGATGCAAAGAGGCCCACCCCAAGACACATCATATTTAAAAGACCAAAGTTTAAAGATAAAGAGAGAATCTTAAGAGCAGTAAGAGAAAAGCCGTTAGTTATCTACTAACGGTAGAGTTCTGTTAAGGGGAGTTCCCCTAAAACTATCAGCTGATTTCTCAAAATAAATTTTTCAGGCTTGAAGGGATTGGCAGGAAATATTCAAAGTCATGAAACACAGGGACCTACAGCCAAGATTGCTCTACCCAGCAAAGCTATCATTTAGAATGGAAGGTCAGATAGAGAGCTTCACAGACAAGAAAAATCTAAAGGAGTTCATCATCACCAAACCACTATTATATGAAATGTTAAAGGGACTTATTTAAGAAAAAGATTGCCAGATGGCAGACAAGTTTGGGGGAATGGGTGAAGAGCTGAGGGGATTGAGAGGTACAAATAGGTAGTTACAGAATAGCCATGGGGATGTAAAGCATGGTATAGGAAATGGAGTAGCCAAAGAACTTATATGCATGAGCCATGGCCATCAACCATGATGTGGGGATTGCCTGAGGGAATAGGAGTTGCTGGGTGGAGGAGGGCAAGGGGGATATATTGAGACAACTGCAATAGCATAATCAATAAAAAAATAACTTAGAAAAAGTGGCCCCTTTGACAGATTTCATCAATAGCCCATCCTAACATTTACTTAGTGGACTTTATTTTAAAGTTCAACATATTTGGACCAGGAAAGGAAACTGAAGGGCTTTGCTTATCAAGACCAATACAGACAGGATTACTCTCAGGAGACCAAGTATTTATTTATTCTTGGCTGGTGGTTTCTCACTTCCTCTAGATCCTGACCCGTTAACCAGAACTGCATTGGACCCACTCAATTTAAGGACAAGGTCCTCCTCAGTCCTCTGCAGGATGCTCAGATTTGCCTTTTTAATTGAAACAAATCAGACAGTGTAGGCCCCTCAAAAACAACCCACAGCTCTTCTCTCAACTTAAACACTAATCGAATGAGTTGGAGGTCTCCAGATCCCACTTTATGCTGAAGGGTATTACGCAGCCTACATTCTTAGATCATCGTTCAACAAATTTGCTTTTCAGGCTAAACAAGCTGCCAAGGAAGCAACCCCTTATAAAACTTAGACTTCAAGGGCAATGATATGAAACTACAATACTCATAAATCTTCAGAATTCCTCCTGGAACTTCCTGGCCTTGACATTCCTTAGAACAGAGACCCTAATGAGAGTAAAGCTTTTCAGACCCTTAGAGTTCTGAAAAACTTTACTCTCCTGTGACCCAACTGCTTTTACTTTGTGCCAAGGTGTTCAGAAATGGCCAACAGATATTTCCACTTTGAGCCTTTGAGGGTAACCCACTCCATTAGCACTCTGGGATGAGGATGTGGTCTTTTGTTAGTAATGATTGACTTGCTCAGCATCCTTTAGAAATGGCCTAGCTGTGGGAAAAGAGGGCCTTAAATGCCATGAGTCTTCCCTGCCATATCTAAGAGAGAACTCAGAAGCACAACCTACAACAAAGAAGGAGTAATTAAAGCCATGCAAGCTGCACATAACTTCCCTCCTTGGTGGTAGAGACAGACCAATTCTGTTACTTGGTCTCTTAGGCTCCAAGATGTCCCTTTATGGTGTTAATCTTTTGAGACATTGCGATATCAAGGAATCCTCCTTTCACCCTATAAGATTCTTGAGAACGGCATAGGGATATCAACCTTCCAACCATGTATGTAAACATAAATTATGTCACCAAAGCATAGGAATGATCATCAGAGACCCCTGTCTGGGAAAAACACCAGGAAGCAGCAAACACCTCCAGCAATGCTGAGTCAGACTCTGCCATAAGGGAGCCTTAACTCTACCTTCTTATTTTGGCCAAATTTTTTTTTGTCATTGTTTTTTTGTTTTCTTTTACTTTTAGATGGGGTTCCATGGATGGATCATGTTCAGAAGTACCCTAAAGAGATTTAAAGTAGAGAAGGAGAAGTGTAAATATCTCTCTTTTTTCCCAAGGCCCCAACTACATGGTTAAAGGATTACAAGATTGGAGAGGGGGAAATAGGAGAAAATAAT
>PVKU01017965.1:0-10181 GCA_004027475.1 Anoura caudifer
GGGTATCATTGGCAAACATGTTTTCCCATACAGTTGGTTCTCTTTTTATTTTAATACTTTTTTCTTTAGCCATGCAGAAGCTTTTTATTTTGATGAGATCCCATTTGTTTATTCTTTCTGTTATTCCCTTGCTTTAGGGGACATATCAGTAAAAATGTTGCTGTGTGAAATATCTGAGATTTTCCTGCCTATGTTCTCCTCCAGGACTATAATGGTGTCACAGCTTATATTTCAATCTTTTATCCACCTTGAATTTATTTTTGTGTATGGTCCAAAATATATAAAGAACTTACACAACTCCACTCTAAGAAGACAAGCAACCCAATTAAAAAATGGGCCAAGGACTTGAACAGACACTTCTCCAAGGAGGACATACAGAGGATCCAGAGACACATGAAAAGATGCTCAATATCGCTAGCTATCAGAGAGATGCAAATTAAAACCACAATGAGATACCACTTCACACCAGTCAGAATGGCCATCATAAACAAAGCAACAAACAACAAGTGTTGGAGAGGATGTGGAGAAAAGGGGACCTTAATGCACTGTTGGTGGGATTGCAGACTGCTACAACCACTATGGAAAGCAGTATGGAATTTTCTAAGAAAACTAAAAATGGATCTACCTTTTGACCTGGGAATTCCACTACTATGCTAGGATTATATCCTAAGAACCCTGAAACACCAATCCAAAAGAACCTATGCACCCGAATGTTCATAGCAGCACAATGTACAATAGCCAAGTATTGGAAGCAACCTAGGTGCCCATCAGTAAATGAATGAATTAAGAAACTATGATACATTTACACAATGGAATTCTATGCAGCAGAAAGAAAGAAGGAGCTCCTACCCTTTGCAACAGCCTGGATGGAACTGGAGAGCATTACGCTAAGAGAAATAAGCCAGGCAGTGAAAGACAAATACCATATGATTTCACCTTTAACAGGAACCTAATCAACAAAACAAACAAACAAACATAATATAACCAAAGACACTGAAATTGAGAACAGGCTGACAGTCACCAGAGGGGAGAGGGGAGGGAATTTCAGGGGAAAAGGGAAAGGGTCTGGAGCAACAAGTATGAAAGACACATGGACAAAAACTTGGAGGGGGTGGATATGGGTGGGAGGTGAGGAGGGTTGGGGCAGTGGGCTGAGATGGGAGTAAAAGACAGATAACTGTATAAGAACAACAATTAAAATAAAAAGTTAAAAAAGAAAGAAACTTTCAAGAAACAATAATAATAAAAAAAGCTGGAGTAGCAATATTTATATCAGACAAAGTAGACTTCAAAATGAAACCCAGAAGGTCACTTCATAACACTCAAGGGAAGAATCCATCAAGAAGACATAAACATTATAAGTATATTTGCACCAAACATAGGAGCAACCAAATGCATAAGGAAAATCTTGGAGGACTTCAAGAAAGATATTGACAGCAACACAATTATACTAGGGGATTTTAACACCACACTAAAAAATGGATAGATTCTCCAAACAAAATATCAACAAAGGTATTTAGGCATTGAACAATCAGATCAAAAGGACTTAACTGATATATATAGAGCCTTTCATCCCAAAGAAACTAAATACACATTCTTTTCAAATGCACATGGAACATTTTTAAACATAGACCACATGATAGGACACAACAAAAGCGTCACAAATTCAAGAAAATTGAAATCATATCAAGCATTTTCTCTGACCACAAGGGACTGAAACTAGAAACTAACCTGAAGGAAAAACTCAAAAACACTCAAACTCATGGAGATTGAGTAGCATAGCTATTAAACACTGAATGGGTCAAGAATGAGTTCAAGGAAGAAATAAAAAAATTTCATGGAAAAAATGAAAATAAATTCACAACAACCCAAAAGTTATGGGACACAGTGAAGGCAGTATTGAGAGGGAAGTTCATAGCGATACAGGCCTACCTAAAAAAGATAGAAACATTTCAAACAAACAACCTAACCCTACACCTACAAGAACTCAAAGAACAACAACAAAGACAGCCCAGAGCAAGTAGAAGGAAGGAAATAATAAAGATCAGAGTAGAATTAAATGACATAGAGACTAAAAGCACAATTCTAAGGATCAATAAATCTAGGACCTGGTTCTTTGGAAAGACAAACAAAATCAATAAGCCTTTAAGCAGGTTCATCAAGAAAAAAAGAGAGAAGACCCAAATAAACACAATCAGAAATGAAAGAGGAGAAATTACAGCAATATCACAGAAATACAAAGGATTGTAAGAAATTACTATGAAGAAGTATATGCCAAGAAATTTGAAAACCTTGGTGAAATGGACAAATTTCAAGAAAACCACAATCTTCCAAACCTGAATGAAGAAGAAGCAGAAAGCCTAAGCAGACCACTAACAGTTGAGAAAATTTAAGCAGTATTCAAAAAACTCCCAAAACAGAAAAGCCCTGGACTGGACAGTTTCAAAGGAGAATTCTACAAAGTATTTAAAGATGAGCTAACCCCAATCCTTCACAGACTATTTGAAAAAATCCAAGAAGACTGAAGAACCCAAACTCTTTTTATGAAGCCAGCATCATTTTAATTCCAAAACCAGATAAAGATATTACAAAGAAAAAAAAAGTACAGGCCAATATCTCTGATTAATATAGATGCTAAAATCCTCAACAAAATATTGGCAAACTGCATCCAGCAAGACATTCAAAACATCATACACCATTACCAAGTGGGATTCATCCCAGGGATGCAAGGAGGTGCAATTTTCACAAATCAATAACTGTAATAAATCACATAAACAAAAGCAAAGACAAAAATCACATGATCATATCAATAGATGTGGAGAAAGCATTTGATCAGGTACAGTACCTGTTTGTGATAAAAACACTCAGCAAAGTGGGAGCAGAGGGAGCATTTCTCACCCTAATAAAGACCATATATGAGATACCTACAGCCAACATCATACTCAATGGGCAAAAACTAAAAACTTTCCACTAATATCAGACACAAGACAAGGTTGTCCACTTTCACCACTTCTATTCAACATAGTATTAGAAGTCCTAGCCACAGCAATCAGACAAGAAAAGGAAATAAAGGCATCCAAATTGGAAAAGAGGAAACAAAACTGTCTTTGTTTTGCAAATAACATGATGGTGTACATAGAAAATCCTATAGACTCCACCAACAAACTACTTGACCTAATAAATGAATGTGACAAAACAGCAGGATACAAAGTCAATATTCTGAAAACAAAGGCATTGTTTATACCAACAAATAAATATCATAAACAGAAATCAGGAAAAAATCCCATTTGATATAGCAACAAGAAAAATGAAGTATGTAGGAATAAACCTAACCAAGGAGACAAATGACCTGTATCCACAAAACTACACAACACTGAAGAAAGAAATGAAGGGAGACACAAACAAATGGAAATGTATAACGTGTTCATTGATTGGAAGAATTAACGTCATCCAAATGTCCATACCACCCAAAGCAATTTATAGATTCAATGCAATACCTATTAAAGTACCAAACGGCATATTTTACAAATAGAACAAACCTTTCAAAATCTTATATGGAACCATAAACAACCCTGAATAGCTGCAGCAATTTTGAGAAAGAAGAACAAAGTAGGAGGGATCATAAAACCTGATATCAAATTGTATTACAAGGCCATGGTAATCAAAACAGCCTGGTACTGGCATAAGAACAGGCACATAGACCAATGGAACAGAACAGACAGCCCAGAAATAAGCCCAAGTCACTATGGTCAATTAATATTTGACAAAGGGGGCATAAGCATAAAATGTAGTAAAAATAGCCTCTTTAACAAATGGTGTTGGGAGATCTGGACATCTACATGCTAAAAAATGATACTTGACCACCAACGTACACCATATACAAAAATAAATTCAAGGTGGATAAAGACTTAAATATATCTCATGACACCATAAAAGTCCTTCGGGAAAACCTAGGTAGGAAAATCTCAGATAATCCAAGCAGCAACATTTTCAGCAATATGTCTCCTAGAGCAAGGGACATAAAGGAAAGAATAAACAAATGGTCTCAGCAAAATAAAAAGCTTCTGCATGGCTAAAGAAAACAGCATTAAAGTGAAAAGACAACCAAACATATGGGAAAACATATTTGCCAATCATACCTCAGACAAGGGTTTGATCTCCAAAATATATAAAGAACTCATATGACTCCACTCTAAGAAGACAAGCAACCCAATGAAAAAATAGACAAAGGACTTGAACAAATACTTCTCCAAGCAGGACATACAGAGGGTCCAGAGACATATGAAAAGATGCTCAATATTGCTAGCTATCAGAAAGATGCAAATTAAAACCACAATGAGATACCACTTCACATTGGTCAGAATGGCCATCATAAACAAAGCAACAAACAACAAGTGTTGGAGAGGGTGTGGAGAAAAGGGAACCCTAGTGCACTGTTGGTGGGATTGCAGACTGGTACAGCCACTCTGGAAAACAGTATGGAATTTCCTCAGAAAACTAAAAATGGATCTGCCCTTTGACCTGGCTATTCTACTGCTGGGATTATATCCTAAGAACCCTGAAATACCAATCCAAAAGAACCTATGCACCCCAATATTCATAGCAGTATAATTTACAATAGTAAGTGCTGGAAGCAACCTAAGTGCCCATCAGTAAATGAATGGATCAAGAAACTATGGTACATTTACACAATGGAATTCTATGCAGCAGAAAGAAGGAGCCCCTACCAGCATGGATGGAACTGGAGAGCATTAAGCTAAGTGAAATATGCCAGGCATTGTGTAGCGAACCACTTTACAAGGCGTGGAAATGTAGCTCAGCACCCACATGGAAAACCAGTGGGGAGCAAGTCAGCACTCAGGATCATGCCCTCGAAGAAGTTCTCCTGTGGGAAACCAGGCCTGCATTATACTTAGGCTACTTTGTGACTTGCTCCTGCTAAAACTCCCTCACCCTGAGTTCAGGCAGCAAATGCTTGCTGGATACCTTTAAAGTATCTTCCTGAAGTCTGTGCAAATTCTCCCAAGGACTGACGTGTAACCAAACCTGTTCCTCTTATTGTTCTCCTGCATTTGCAACATTTTTTCCCTGTTAATCTGTAAGAAGTAATCAGTAACATTCCTTCTGTTGCTATCTGTAAAAAGTAATTACCTAAATCAAACCTAAGTATAATGAATGAAAACCTTCTTTGATGTATGGTATTATAAAGCTAATAAAAGCCTCTCAAGGTAAGGGTCAGTGCACTCTCCTCTTGAGAGAGTGGCCATGCCATCCTTTTTCCTCCACAGGACTCGGTAGTCTGTGTGAATTCATTGGTGTCATCCATAACACTGTGGACACTACAGGCTGGTGTCCACATCAGTGTTGAAAGACAAATACCATATGATCTCACTTTTAACTAGTACCTAATCAACAAAACAAACAAGCAAGCAAAATATAACCGAAGACATTAAAATTAGGAACCAGTTGACAGTAACTAGAAGGGAGAGGGGAAGGGATAATGGGGAAAAGCGGAAGGGTTTACAGGAACAAGTAAAAAGGACACAGGGACAAAAACAAGGGGGAGCAGTGGAAATGTGGGAGGGAGGGAGGGAAAGCTGGGCTGGTGGGGAGGGGTGGGGAGAAAGTCAGAAGAATGTACTTGAACAACAATAAAACTCAAAAGTATTTAAAAGAAGAAAAGAAAAAAACATTAAAAAACAAAGCTTATATGAGTATTCAAAAATATTTATTTATTTATTTATTTATTTTTCAGTGAGGGGAAGAGGAGAAAGAGAGGGAAAGAAACATTAATGTACAGTTGCCTCTCGAGCACCCCCCACTGGGGACCTGGCCCACCTCCCAGGCATGTGTTCTGACTGGGATTTGAACCAGCGATGCTTTGGTTCGCAGGCTGGTACTCAGTCCACTGAACCACAGCAGCTAGGGCATTCCATAAATTTTTGAGGAATACATAAATGTGACAGAAATCAGCAATTTTAAAGCTTACCTAACAGAAGGCAGAGGAAAGAGAAATCAACAATAAACATTATCAGTATAAAAGTAAACACATAAGAAAACATAATAAATAACTATAGCATCAGTAAACTATATACTACCTATCAACCAAATCCAGCCCACCCCCTGTTTTTGTACAGCCCTGAGGCTAATAATTATTTTTACATTTTTAAATGGTTGAGAAGTTATCAAAAGACTATTTTGGGGAAATGGGAACATTATATGAAGTACCAGTCTTGGTGCTCATAAGTAAAGTTACTGGAACACAGCAACACTTCCTCATTTATATATTACAGTTAGCTGTTTTTGCCTTAAAATGGCAATTGAGTTGTTGCAACAGGCACTGTGTGACCTCCAAAGCTGGACATATTAACAATGGGGCCCTTTACAAAAAAGATTTGCTGGCCTGTGCTATATAGATGGTATCCTCTGATCAAAATGTAAAATAATAAATATCAGTAATTGTTCTGCCTATAAAACAATCTTAGATACTTTCTGTTCAAAAAATAGCCATTATAAAAATTGTAAAATATATAGAACTGATTAAGAACAATGCATATCAAAAAGTAAAAATACAGTGTACACAGAAACAGCGTAGAGATATGTGAATTTATTAGAAAAGAAAGAGCCCTGGCTGGTGTAGCTCAGTGGATTGAGCATGGGCTGCAAAGCAAAGAAAAGAAAGACATTGAAAACTAACAGATTAAGAGTTAAACTCACAAAGGTATTTAAAAAAAAAACAGAGTAAACAAAAAGCAAGTAAGAAAGTAAGAAATGAGAACATATTAAGGAATTAAAAAATTAAAAATGGAAGAGAGAATTAAGAAAAGCAGGAGCTAATGTTTGAAAAGTATTGAAGTCTACA
Source organism: Anoura caudifer (assembly GCA_004027475.1). NCBI lineage: Eukaryota > Metazoa > Chordata > Mammalia > Chiroptera > Phyllostomidae > Anoura > Anoura caudifer. The sequence continues at coordinate 6,863 of PVKU01017965.1, forward strand.
TACTCCAGAAAAAGCAAACACCAGAGAACACTGGCAGAAAATGAGACTTTGATGCAGCTGTACCGTAGGTCAAAAATCATAGCCAATGCAATGGACAACTTTGTGTTAGTAAGTTTGAAAACCTGGACAAAATGGTCATTTTTCTAGATAAATATGCACTATCAAAACTGACTCAAGAATAAAAGTCCAGAATAGATCTATAGCCTTAAAATAAATTAAATCAGTAATCAAAAATCACTGAACAACCCCACCCCACACCATCTAAAATATTAGATGATTTTAAAGTGAGATGGGCTAAATTCCCCAGGAACAGAAAACTCCTACCTTGTAAGATATTTCACAAAAAAGCAAGAGAGAGAAAACTACATGCTTCAGTGTATAATATATCATACATAAGTACACTTCACCTGAGAATGTTAAAGATAAATGCCAGGAAATATGTTAATATAATTAATCATGTTACAGATTAAATAAGGAAAAGCATGTGATCCTTAAAAGATGAAAAAAAACATTTGATAAAATTCTAAACTTATAAAACACTGAGAAACTAGTAGTAATTGAATGGCCAGGTAACTATTATCTACTAAAAGCTAACACCAAATATTACCACTTAACAGATAAAGACTAGAAATAGCCCCTTTAAAATCAGTTGTGAAGTGGGGCTGACCACACATTCAATGGCCCAGCCAGCACTACAGTATGGGGAGAAAAAACAAAATAATTAGAAAGAACAACGGTCAAATCATTATTTGCAGATGATAGCATTCAAGTAGGAAAAATGCAAGAGAAAGTAGAGTGAATTTGTAACCAACAGAAGACTGGCATTTCCATAATATATGAACATTTGTGTGAATCAGTAAGAAAAGACAATGGTCTTAGTCCATTTGTGCTGCTGTAACAAAATACCAAATGCTGGGTGTTGCCATTGTAATTCCTCCCAGTTCTGGAGGCTGGAACTCTAGGACTAAGGTGCTGGTGGACTCAGTGCCTGGTGAGAACCCACTTCCTGGTTCAAAAAGGCCAAGTTCTTGCTGTCTTCACAGGGTGGAAGGGGCACAGGAGCTCTCCCAGGTGTGCAGCCTTTCCTAGGGTCCACTTTGAGTGGTGCTTCCAGCAGCCTTAACCTCATCCCTGTGGCAGAGCTGCTTGGATGGAGCAACACCAGACCCCCATGAAGGGGTTGTGAACAGACCTGGAAGTCCCCACACAGCAGGGCAGGGTCAGATGGGCCTACAGGTGCATTTCCACAAGCTTGCTGGCCCAGGCAGCACACTTTGATAACTGCTGCTCTCACTTATTTTAAAGTAGGCTGGCACCTGGATCGAAAGTGAGAAAAGACAAAGTAGGGTTTAATTCCTGAGCCTTAGGAATTGTTTTAGAATCGATATACAGTACTCCCCCATTGTCTGCAGTTTTGTTTTCTGTGGTCAACCTTGGTCTGATAATATTAAAAGGAGTACTCAGAAACAAACGATTCATAAGGTTTAAATTGTGCATCATTCTGAGTATCATGATGAAATTTTGAGATGCCAGCACCGTCCTGCCGCCCAGGACATGAATCATCCTTTTGCCCAGGGTCTCCACACTGTGTAGGCTACCCAGACATTAGTCACTTATTAGCTGCTTAACAGATTGGTTAGAGAGAGAGACTAGAGAAAGAGAGAGACCACCTTCCCACAACTTACTATAGTATATTATTGTACTTGTTCTATTTTATTATGTTATTGTTGCTAACTTCTTACTGTGCCTAATTTATACATTAAACTTTGTCATAGACACATATGTATAAGGACAAACATAGTATATATAGAGTTTGGCACTATCCATGATTTAAGGCATCAGTTGGGAGTCTTGGAAGGTACCCCCATGGATAACAGGGAGCTACTGCGGTCAATACTGTATAAAATATCCTTCAATTATTGAAAGTCAAGACACATCTATATCCCCTTCCCCCGTTGACCTTGTGGGGCAGGGAGAAGGCAAAATGAGGATTGCATGTAACTAAACACCAGGATGGAGGCAGTCAGAAGGCACATATAGGTGTGGGATTGGGCCCCTCTGTGCTCAGGAGCTCACTCAGGCAGGAGGAGGGAACCCAGAATGGCAGGTTCAGGCCTGACCCTCACTTCTGTGGCTCATGATGATTATTCTTGGATGAAACCTCAGAAGCTCAGATGTGTAATGTGGACAGCTTTCCTTAAGCCTTGAGCATTTACTAACATATAATAGTGTGCCATGTCTTCCTCTCTTGCTTCTGAAGCTCTGGCAAATTCTGGCTCTATGGTTTTGCTCTATACTGAACCTCTGGCAAATTATAGCTCTATGCTTTTGCTCAGGAAGTAAAGAAATCTTCCACAGGCATGGAAGAAGACAGTGTCTAAATAAGAAAGAGGGGTTAAAAAGAAAGAGAGAAATTTATCTTCCAACTAGTTAGCACCCAGTTGAAGTTGTTGACTATTAGGAAATGTGGGAGACTTTTCTGTTTGTTTTGATTTCCATTTGACAGCTGCCACAGAGATATGCACAGAATTTAGCTCTCCATTTTACCCTGATGGAGTTTTGTCCTGGTGCAGTTTTGTTTCAGTGTGACACAGCAGAAAACAACCAGGTGGGTTCTACAGCAGGACATAATGGGAAAGAGAAGCTCAGTGGGCCATACATGGCTTGGGTGGGTGTTTGGAAGTACCTGAGAGTAAATGGAACTCATGGCCATGTCTTCTGGATGTCAGAACCAATGCACTGATCAGGCTGAACCTTCCAGGATGCTCTCTCACAGCAGCATCTCTGCAGCAGACGGAGGCCTGCAGTCACAAACACTGATAGGCAATGAAATGGTGATGGGAGACAATTCACTGCCAGCACATGGAGCTAGCTGACCCTCCCAATGGCTCTGTTTGTCTACTCCCAGAGTGGGTGATGTTAGTGGTCCCACTGGCTCTCCTTTCCTCCCTCCTTCACACACCACGGCCCCACCTAGACCTCTAGTCATGAACATGTGCTCATGTTTATGGGGATGGTGCGTAAATGCCTGTCTCCTCTGGGCTCTAAGTTCTCCCCAAGGCTGTGATAATGACAGCGCCTTGGCACTCAGGCAGGAGCACACCATGCACTCATGCATGTCATGTAAGCACAGTGTCTCATGCACAGTGCTCATGGTTTGCTGTGTGATGAGCCAATGTATTGATTAGAAATTAGCTAACTAGGAAAAATCACCCTCATGATGCCCTGCTCCAAAGCTGCCTCATGCAAACCAGGCTGCCAGAGGCTGTGCCATGACTAGACATAGAGAAGAGGACTTGCCTTCTGATAACAGGGACCC
>PVKU01017966.1:0-10165 GCA_004027475.1 Anoura caudifer
GGTTTCCAGGATATAATCCTAGCAGTGGAATTGCTGGGTCAAAAGGTAGGTCCATTTTTAGTTTTCTTAGAAAATTCCATACTGCTTTCCATAGTGGTTGTACCAGTCTGCAGTCCCACCAACAGTGTACTAGGGTCCCTTTTTCTCCACAACCTCTCCAACACTTGTTGTTTGTTGCTTTGTTTATGATGGCCATTCTGACTGGTGTGAAGTGGTGTCTCACTGTGGTTTTAATTTGCATCTCTCTAATAGCTAGCATCATCGAGCATCTTTTTGTGTGTTTCTGGATCTTCTGTATGTCCTCTTTGGAGAAATGTCTGTTCAAGTCTTTTGCCCATTTTTTAATTGGATTGCTTGTCTTCTTTGAGTGGAGTCATGTAAGTTCTTTATATATCTTGGAGATTAAAACCTTGTCTGAGGTATCATTGGCAAATATGTTTTCCCATACAGTTGGTTCTCTTTTAATTTTAAAACTGTTTTCTGTAGCCATTCAGAAGCTTTTTATTTTGATGAGATCCCATTTGTTTATTCTTTCCTTTATGCCCCTTGCTTTAGGGGACATATCAGTAAAAATGTTGCTGCAGGAAATGTCTGAGATTTTCCTGCCTATGTTCTCCTCTAGGACTTTAATGGTGTCATGGCTTATATTTAAATCTTTTATCCACCTTGAATTTATTTTTGTGTATGCTGTAAATTGGTGTTCAAGTTTCATTTTTTTGCATGTAGCTGTCCAGTTCTCCCAACACCACTTGTTGAAGAGGTTACTTTTACTCCATTTTATGTTGCCATCTCCTTTGTCAAATATTAATTGACCGTAGAGAATTGGGTTTACTTCTGGGCTCTCTGTTCTATTCCACTGGTCCAGGTGCCTGTTTTTGTGCCAGTACCAGGCTGTTTTGATAACAGTGGCCTTGTAATACAGTTTGGTGTCAGGTATTGTGATCCCTCCTACTTCGCTCTTCTTTCTCAACATTGCTGCAGCTATTTGAGGTCATTTATGGCTCCATATAAATTTTTAAAGTGTTTGTTCTATGTCTGTGAAATATGCCATTGGTATTTTAATAGGTATTGCATTGAATCTGTAAATTACTTTGGGTAGTATGGACATTTTGATGATGTTAATTCTTCCAGTCCATGAACATGGTATATGTTTCCATCTGTTTGCGTCTTCCTTGATTTCCTTCTTCAGTGTTGTGTAGTTTTCTGTGTACAGGTCTTTTACCTCCTTGGTTAGGTTTACTCCTAGGTATTTTATTTTTCTTTTTGCTATACAGAATGGGATTTTTTTCCTTGACTTGTGCTTCTGCTCTTTCATTGTTGGTATACAAAATTGCCTTTGATTTCTGGATATTGACTTTGTATCCTGCTGTTTGGCCAAATTCATTTACTAGGTCAAGCAGCTTTTTGACCGAGTCTATAGGATTTTCTATGTACACTATCATGTCATCTGCAAATAATGATGGTTTTGTTTACTCCTTGCCAATTTGGATGCCTTTTATTTCCTTTTCTTGTCTAATCGCTGTGGCCAATACTTCCAATACTATATTGAATAGAAGTTGTGAAAGTGGACAATCTCGTCTTATTCCTGATCTTAGTGGAAAAGATTTTAGTTTTTGCCCATTGAGTATGATGTTGGCTGTAGGTCTCTCATATATGGCCTTGATTATATTGAGGAATGCTCCCTCAATTCCCACTTTGCTGAGTGTATTTATCATAAATCAGTGTTGTACCTTATCAAATGCTTTTTCTGCATCTCTTGATATGATCATGTGATTTTTGTCTTTGCTTTTGTTTATGTGATGTATTCCATTTACTGATTTGTGTATGTTGAACCATCCTTGCATCCCTGGGATGAATCCCGCTTGGTCATGATGTATGATTTTTTTAATGTATTGTTGGATGCCGCCATATTGGCGGTTTGCCAATATTTTGTTGAGGATTTTAGTGTGTAGGTTCATCACCAATATGGGCCTGAAGAAGTTTTCTTTCTTTGTTATGTCTTTATCTGGTTTGGGGATTAGAATGATGCTGGCTTCCTAAAAAGAGTTTGGGAGTTTTCCATCATTTTGGATTTTTTCAAAAAGTTTGTGAAGAATAGGGGTTAGCTCTTCCTTAAATGATTTGTAAAATTCTCCTGTGAAGCCATCTGATCCTGGGCTTTTGCGTGTCGGGAGATTTTTAATTACTGCTCCTATTTAATCTGCTGTTATTGGTCAGTTCAGGCTTTCTGCTTCTTCTTCATTGAATTTGAGAGATTATATTTTTCTAGAAACTTGTCCATTTCAGCTAGGTTTTCAAATTTCTTGGCATATAGTTTTTCATAGTAATTTCTTACAATCCTTTGTATTTCTGTGGCATCAGTTGTAATCTCTCCTCTTTCATGTCTGATTGTGTTTATTTGGGTTCTCTCTCTTTTTTTCTTGATGAGCCTGCTTAATGGCTTGTCAATTTTGTTTATCTTTTCGAAACACCAGCTCCTGGATTCATTGATCCTTAGAATTGTGCTTTTAGACTCTATGTCATTTAATTCTGCTCTGATCTTAGTTATTTCCTTCCTTCTACTTGCTCCGGGCTGTCTTTGTTGTTGTTCCTCAAGTTCTTGTAAGTATAGGGTTAAGTTGTTTGTTTGAGATGTTTCTACCTTTTTTAGATAGGCCTGTATCGCTATGAACTTTACTCTGAGGACTGCCTTTGCTGTGTCCCATAAGTTTTGGGTCCTTGTGAGTTCATTTTCATTTGTTTCCAGAAACCTTTTGATTTCCTCCCTAATTTCATTCTTGATCCATTCATTGTTTAATAGCATGCTATTCAATCTCCATGATTTTGAGGACTTTGTGTTTTTCCCCTTGGGTTTGGTTTCTAGTTTCAGTCCCTTGTGGTCAGAGAAAATGCTTGGTATGATTTCAATTTTCTTGAATTTGTTGAAGTTGGTTTTATGACCTATCATGTAGTCTATCTTTGAGAATGTTCCATGTGCATTTGTAAAGAATGTGTATTTAGTTTCTTTGGGATGAAAGGCTCTATATATATCAGTTAAGTCCATTTCACCTAGAGTGTTGTTCAATACCACAATATCTTTGTTGATATTTTGTTTGGAAGATCTGTCCATTTTTGACAGTGGGGTGTTAAAATCGCCTACTATAATTGTGTTGCTGTCAATATCTTTCTTGAAGTCCTCTAAGATTTTCTTGATGTATTTAGATGCTCCTATGTTGGATGCATATATATTTATAATGTTTATGTCTTCCTGGTGGATTCTTCCCTTGAGTATTATGAAGTGACCTTCTGGGTCTCTCTTTATGGCTCTTCTTTTGAAGTCTATTTTATCTGATATGAGTATTGCTACCCCAGGTTTTTTCCTGTCCATTTGCTTGGAAAATTTGTTTCCAGCCCTTCAGTTTGAGTTTGTGTAGGTCTTTTTTCCTGAGGTGGGTCTCTTGTAGGCAGCGTATGTGTGTGTCATGCTTTCTTATCCATTCAGCTATTCTATGCCTTTTGATTGGAGCATTTAATCCATTTACATATAAGGTTATTATTGATAGGTACTTATTCATTGCCATTTTTGTACCTGTGTTCCTCTCCCTCTCTTTCTCCTTTCCTTCCTTTCCTTAAAGCAGGCCCTTTAGTATCTCTTGCAGAGCTGGTTTTGTAGAGCTCTATTATTTTAGACTTCTTTTGTCTGGGAAGCTCTTTATTTGGCCTTCTATCTTGATTGAAAGACTTGGTGGGTAAAGTAGTCTTGGTTGCAGGCCTTTGTTTCTCATTACTTGGAATGTTTCTTGCCATTCTCTTCTGGCTTGGAGTGTTTCCATTGAGAACTTGGATGCTAACTTAATCGGGGCTCCCTTGTATGTTACATCCTTCTTCTCCCTTGCTCCCTTGCTGTCAAGACAAAGATTCTCTCTTTGTCTTGGAATTATGCCATTTTAATTATGATGTGTCTTGAAGTGGGCCTCTTTGGGTTCCTCTTGATTGGGACTCTGTGATTCCTGGATTTGTGTGACTTTTCTCTCATCAAATTAGGGAAGTTTTCCATCATTACTTTTTCAAATAGGTTTTCTATCCCTTGCTTTTCTTCTTCTCCCTCTGGTATCCCTATTATGTGGATATTATTATGTTTCATATTGTTTTGTATTTCTCTTAACCCCTCTTCATTTTTTATGAGCCTCTTTTCCTTTTCTTGCTCTTTCTGGATGCTTTTTTCTACTTGGTCCTCCAACTCATTGATCCGATCTTCTGCTTCATGGATTCTGCTTTTCATTCCTTCCACTGTGTTCTTCAGTTCAGAAATTGTATTTTTCATTTCCTCTTGGCCCTTGTTGGTAGTTTCTATTTAGTTTTTCATGTTGATATAGTTTGCAGTGAGTTCCTCGTAGCATCCCTGTAGTTTCTGGTAGCTCATTCAGAGCTCTTGGAGTTTCCTGATAACCATTGCTTTGAACTCAAAATATGATAGTTGAGTTGCCTCCATTTCATTTAGCATTCTTTCTGGGGCTTCCTCCTTTTCTTTCATTTGGGGATTGTTTCTCTGTCTTCCCATTGTTTGTGACACTCTTCTTGTAAGGCTCAGTTTCTTAAATTGATTTGTTCTGGTTCCCTGTGTTTATGGTGTGAACTTCTGTGGTAGAATGTCTGTGAGATTCAGTGGTGCTGTCTCCTTTTGGTATTCTGGTGCTCACAGCTTCCAGTTTCTCAGCTGTTGAAATGTCCCCTCCCAGGCACCAACTCTGGTCTTTCCACAGTTCCGGGGGTGGGGGTTGTCTTGTTTTGTTTTGTTTTTGTCTCATTCGTATGTGTTTAAAAATAGAAAGGAGGAGGAAAGGAAAAAAAGAAAAGAAGGAAAAGGAAATAAAAAATGAAAAGAGAATAAGGCAGAATGGAAAAGAAAAGAAGAAAAAAGAGAAAGGAAGAAGAGATAAGCTTGGAAAGAAAGGAAGAAGGAATAAAACAAGAAAGAAGTAATGAGAAGCAAAAAGGAGTTGAGGGGTAAAAAAGATCAAAATAATGAAAAATTAATAATAAAAAAGAGAAAAAGAAAAAAACCCACAAAAAATGAAAAAATCAAAAATCACCAAAACTGCCTACTCTTGCTGTTATCAATCTTGCCAAGCTGGTTTTTCTGGACTTGATGACTGCAATGGCTGAGGGATGACCGTATTGTTTTTCTCCTTGTTCAGCACTCAGTTTTCTTTGTCCTACTGTCCTCAGAGCTAGCCCAGGCTTCTCTGCACAGGGCCTCTGGTGTGTCTTCTACGGCAGCAGGCGCCTACTGTGGTTGTGCGTGCACGCAAGCGCTGATGATCTTTCAGCCTTCCATGCACAGGTGCCAACTATCCTGCGAGCACGAATCAACCCCCACGCAGGTTGCACACCGGCGTCTAAGATCTCCCAGCAGCCCACTCAGTTCTCCGATGGCACAATGGTACGGAGAGACCATATCGTTGCTCCCTGCTGGCACGAGTGCTCGAACGCGGGGACCGAGAGACTGTAGCGGCATCCAGACTGCACCACGGGTCTCTCAGTGGGGAGCTGGTGCGAATGGATTCCTGCACAGCTGTTCACAATGGCTCATGGGTGTAGACAGAAGTGCAAGCTCCAACGCTGAGTCCTCCCAGGGCTATGAGATCTTAACTCCTCTCTGTGAGATTTCAAGCAACCAGGTTTATCCCAGTGCTCCTGAGAGCTTGTTTGGCTGATTAGGGAGCATTTGACCCAGCTCCCTCCCTAGAGTCTTACAGCCAGCACTGGCCGGGGATCTCAGCCCCCACCCTGGTCTCCACGCTGCTGCAGTACTCTCCTTACCGTCTGGTTTTTCAATGTCCACTGCAATTTTCGATCTCCTGTTTTCAAATATGCTGTGTTTCTGGTGTCTGTTTGCTGTGCTCCATTGTAAATTGACCCAGTTTTTCACCTGTGTGAAGGGGGAAGAGGGATGTGCATCCTCTTACCATGCCGCCATCTTCTCTCCACTCCCAATCATTATATTTTCAAATATTATTTTGGAATATTCCTTCAAAAGTCCATCATGTATACCTGCCAAGAGACTTAATGATTTTTGTGAGATCATATTAGTAATATGTGGCAGAAACAGATCCAAACTCAAGTCTCTTTGTCAAGGGAACTTCCAGCCAGTTATAACTGTCGTGTATCCCTAGGGGGTTCAAGTGTTCTATAAGCAATGACAATAAAATTAGAATATTTACACAGCTTCCCAAGGGAATCACTTAGAACTAAGGAAGCTTTGGGACCAGTAAGTTTAGAATCATTTGCCAAAGAACACCAGTTTCCTTAATAAAAGCACTTTGTATCTCCTTGTTGCAATAACACCAATTTCCATTCTAGCAAGAGATAGCAAATTCCAATGGAAGGATGATGAAATGAGATATACAATGGCTTACCCAATGGATATTGCTAGGCATTAGTTCCAATGTGATGAGGTCACAAACTCTAACAAATCTCAAACCAACTATTGTTGTCACTTTAGTGACTTGACTTGTACAATTGCCAAAGCCTTACCACAAATGACACTACTTTGTAAACACTATGTGTTGTAATTCAGAGTTTCCTAGCAAAAGCATAAAACCCCCAATTAGGTAATGTGTTCCTTAGCTCCTTCATAGCACTGTCATCACTAAAATCCATTTAGCCAGCCTCCAAGGCCATTGCCTTTATAACCACAGAATTCAGGCTCAGGAATCATGCTGTTTGGCTTCATAGATCACATCGCTGAGGTATGCAGATGATTTGGCTGAGACACTCTTAATTGACAGAACTGTTAAGGACACAAAGAACTCACTCAGATAAACAATATTAAGATTAGGCTTTGCCTTTTGTTGGAGCATTTTCCTATAGGAAATGAGTTTCATCCATCATTTTTGTCAAAGTCAGGGACAGCCAGTGTTTCTGTCAACTGGCCATGTTTATTTAATAAGCAGCATGGCATTGCTTCTTAATCACTGGAACACATACTGTTTCTAAGTGCCCTTGCTTATTTCTCTCATCTGTGTATTGTTACGCCCTACTTACAACTGACTCTCTGAATTAGAAAATTTCGGATTAGAAAGCTGCAGCTCCTTGGGGCTAAGAACAGGATTCATGCACATCTTGGTATTGGGTCCATTGTAATCAATCAGCAAACATTCACTGTGTGGATCCTATCAGCACACTCCTCCCTCAGCTCTGAGGGTGATATAAAAAACATATGGCTATATGTTTACATAGGAAAGGTTCTTAGAATCAAATTGCAGAGAAAATAACAATAGCCACTGTTTATTATCCATTCACTACTGAAATTTGTACATTTAATCCTCCCAATAAAAAACTATGAAGCTGTATTATGATGCTCCTGTTATAGATGAGTTTCACAGAAGGTAAAGAATTTGTACATAAAACAAAGTAAAAAATACAGCATTTGAACCCAGCTTTATTTAGCTACAAATCTTAATTATTTTTTAAAAGATTTTATTTATTTATTTTCAGAGAGAAGGGAAGGAAGAAAAAAAGAGAGGGAGAGAAATATCGATGTGTGAGAAAAACATCAGTTGGTTGCCTCTCACACTCTCTCAACTGGGGACCTGGCCTGCAACCCAGGCATGTGCCCTGACAGAGAATCAAACGTGTGACCTTTCAGTTCACAGGCTGGAGTTTAATCCACTGAGCCTCAACAGCCAGGACCACAAATCTTAATTTTTATCCATTATACTATTTTACTATAGAGGCAAGAAAATTTAAAAATTAAAAACATAAAAAAAGACAGTAACATCAGTAAAGGAGATAAATATCAGTATAGTACTAAAGTACAAAAAATGGACTGACCCACTACCAAATATGTGAGACAGTATGAGAGCTGCTAAAGTTTGGGAGAATGTGTGAGCCAGTGTTGGAGGGGGTTATTGAGAAGATGTGACCACTGGCTGACCCTTGAGGTAGATGTGGGTAATTGGAGACTCCTCCCCTCCTCCCCGTCCTTGGAGTGTACACTCTGCCCACCTTTCCCATGGCTGAAGCCATTTTAATGGACTCAGCCTTGAGAGAACAATATGTTGTTGAGAATATCTAGATGGTGTACATGACTGAACCCCTTTAAGGCCTCTACATAAATGTTAAAATTCTGTTGGAGAGGAGCAGAGATCTGCTCCTGTTGTGGCTGCCTAACACAAGCCTCCTGGGTAAGTTCCCTTGCTTATTAAATCTGTCAACTAGCAATCTGGAGGGGTCTGCCTCTTTCTTCTGTCTCTTCTTATGTTCTGTATGTGGGGACCAGTGTACCAACCAATAGCCAGACTTGAGAGAAAATGGTTGCAGGGTCTTGAGAAGACTACCTGTGTTTAATTGAAATAATAATTTACCAGTCATCACTTTCTCTCTTAAATTTTCAGGCAAAACTTTTGTCATTAGTTAGATGATATTCTAATTGTTCTTTCTTTCAATAAGTAGCAATGTATGAAAGCAAGAGGGCTGGGCTTTTTAGTGCAATGTCCTTTCATCAACCCAGCTATTATCTTCTTTGGTTTTATTTAATTCATCTTCTTCTTTATTTAATAAAGATATGGCCTAAATAATGGAACTCACAACTATAAAAAGCTGAGCTAGCACTTGTTAAACCCTCTAAGGTTCCAAGAATTTTCCCAAATCCCTACAAACACCATCCCAGTTAATTTTCTCAGTTGTCTATTGTCTTTATTTCCCAGTTGAGGACTGTAAATAATGGAACACCTGTCAACCTTAGGAGATTAAGCAAGAAATTTGCTTCCAAAATTTCCTTCCCTGACACATCATGACCTTGTCTCAGAAATAAAGTGGAAGCACCTTTTACATGGTGCCACAAGCAAAAAACATGCACACTTCTCAGGTTTATATATACAAGGCAATTCCCATCCTGAACCACACACTTTATTTCCTAGAGAAAAACTTGACCATACTCTTCTCTCAGTTAAATAATGTTCAGCTCATGTGTTGTTTTAGAGAAATAAAGCAATGAGAAATCTTGCTATATTTTGTCCCCTTTGTTATTATAGTTATGGTTGACCAGCTTATGGTTCTTATGCTTCATGATCTCCAGTAAAGCCTTCCAACATCCCATGAGTTTCTTAGGGGTAGAGAACAAAGGCTTATTAAGTTATACTCCCCTATCTCTCAGTTTAAGAAATTTCTGGCAAAGTGAGCTTGATTCTATAAAACTTCCACTACCTGACTTGAGTGCTTAAAATTACTTAACACAGGGCATTTACATTTAATTTTATAGTAAAATATAAGGCTTCAAGGAAATTATTATCATGAAAATCACAGTATAGTTTATCTTTAAGGGGAGGTAGAGAACTCCCAATGGCAAGGTACACAGACACAGTAGGCTGTTGAGGTAACATTTTATTTTTTGACTGTGTAGTAGGTACATAACTACTCAATTGCTTATTATTCCTTAGATTTTTTGCAAGCATTTTCCTGTATGCTTTATGTACTTTATGAAATATAGCATATGTGTATAAAAGTGCATGCAACAATCAGGAAAGTGCTTGCAAAATATAAGGTAAATTATAAACCAAACATTTGTGTGACTACCAAACCATTTGTGTTATCACCAAACTAAAAAGGAAAATTTAAAAAGCGACTTAAATTAAACACCCCTGCGTAAAGTAATAATGTGAATTAAATTTCTTTGTTACTGTGCATGATATTTTCTTGTGAGCATAAGGAGAGGAGGAGCTCTGTGAAGATGGAGAAAGAACATCAATAGTGAAATTGAAGGATGAGACAAAATAGTCTCCATACATAGGTTTAGGGAGCAGATTTTCTTTTCATATGAAACAGGAGACATATGTTTGCTGTTCATCAGGATGGATGCTCTGTTTTCTTTTCTTTTTTTATTTTTTTAAATTAAATTTTATTTTAATTGTTGTTCTTATACAGTTTTCTGTTTTCTACTCCCATCCCGTCCCTCCCCCCCAGCCCTCCCCAGCTCCCTTCCAATTCCACCCCCCCCCCTAGCTTTTGTCCATATGTCTTTCATACTTGTTGCTCTAATCCCTTCCCCTTTTCCCTGGATATTCCTATCCCTCTCCTCTCTTGTTCTCAATTTCAGTGTCTTTGGTTATATTATGCTTGTTTGTTTGTTTTTTTGATTAGGTTCCTGTTAGAGGTGAGATCATATGGTATTTGTCTCTCACCT
>PVKU01017967.1:0-10154 GCA_004027475.1 Anoura caudifer
AACACAGTGGAAACCCTCTGCCCCTTTCAGCCCCTGGTCACAGCCCCTGCCTTGTTCTTCCCTTCCTCTCCCACCTTGTTCTCTCATGTCTGTGTTCCCTCCGCTGCTTCTCTGGTCATTAATGCACATTAACGCCTCCACCTATGCAGAGTTATGGAAATTTGTCCCTTTAGGTCTATGACTTTCCACATCAAATCTAATGCCCAGAATCCTGCACATCATCTTGTTTCCAAAACCTGGAGTGTCTGCCGACTGTTCTAGTTCTGGCAAAGGCGCCCTCCTCCTTCCAATCCCTCGGACGGCCCACAGCCCAGCAAGATGATCATCTCACACTCACAGCTCAGAACCAGCTGGACACCACCCACTCTAGATCTTTCCATCGTAATATCACCTACCCATGTTTATTTCTGGGTGATGAGATTTTATAATAATCTCTAGTATACATACAGACAATGCATTTCCTTACATATCTTTCTTACCTCACTGCAAGGCTTGTATTCAACTTGACTTCATTCCTCAGCTCACTTGCCCCCCATATCCCACTTCCATCCTGTGCACTTGAAGCAGATAACCTCTGACTTGGCTGAATTTGAAGGCTTCTGATATATGTTCTATCCACTTCTCTTCTTTTTCTTTTTTACTCATTTTTTCAAGTTATATTTTATTGATTATGCTATTATAGTTGTCTTAATTTTCCCCCTTGGCCCCCTTCCACCCGCACCCCCACTCCCTCAGGCCGTCCCCCACCAGTGTCCATGTCCGCAGATCATGTGTCTAAGTTCTTTAGCTACTCCATTTCCTATGCTACAGTTTACATCCCCGAGGCTACTCTGTACTATCCATTTATACTTCTTAATCCCTGAATCTCTTTACCGCTTCTCCCATACCCCCTCCCATTTTGCAACCATTTCTACATCCACGATTCTATCTGTTATTCTTATTTGCTTAGTTTTTTTTTTTAGATTCAGTTGTTGATAGATGTGTGTTTTTTGCCATTTTATTGTTTGTAGTTTGATCTTTTTCTTAAATAAGTCCCTTTAACATTTCATATAATAATGGTTTGGCAATGATGAACTCCTTTAGTTTTTGTTGTTGTTGTTGTTTGGGTTTTTTGTTTGATTGGTTGTTTTTGTTTTTGTTTTGTCTGGGGAACTCTTTATCTGCCCTTCGATTCTAAGTGATAGATGTGCTGGGTAGAACAATCTTGGCTGTAGGTCCCAGCTTTTCATGACTTTGAATATTTCTTGTCAATCCCTTCTAGCCAGCAGTTTCTTTTTAGAAATCAGCTGACAGCTTTATGGGAGCTCCCCTGTAGATAATTTCTTTTCTCTTGCTGCTTTACAGATTCTCTCTGTATCTTTAACCTGTAGCATTTTAATTATGATGTGTCTTAGAGTGGGCCTCTTTACATCCACCTTGTTTGGGATTCTCTGTTCTTCCAGGACTTGCATGTCCATCTTCTTCACCAAATTATAGAAGTTTTCTTTCATTATTTTTTCAAAAAGTTTTCCAATATCTTGCTCTTTCTTCTCTCCTTCTGACACCCCTATGATGCAAATGTGGGACTTGTTGAAGTTGTCCCAGAGCTGCTTATAGTATCCTCATTTTTGAAATTCTTTTTTCTTCTTGCTGTTCTGATTGTTTGTTTTTTGCTTCCCTATATTCTAAACCAGGGGTGTCCAAACTTTTGTCATCTCTGTGACACACTGAAATAAGAAGAGTTGTCTTAGGCTACATATTGAAAACACAAACACCAACAAAAACTGAAGAGAAAAAAAAAGGTTTTAAGTAAATTTACGATTTTGTGTTGGGTCACATTCATAGCCATCCTGGGCCGCATGCAGGTTGGACACCCCTGTAATCTAAATCATTGATTTGATTCTCAGCCTCATCCACTCTGCTGTTATTTTCCTGTAAATTATTATTTATTTTAATTAATGTATCCTTCATTTCTGATTGGGTCTTTTTTTATGCTGTTGAGGTCGTTCCTAAGCTCCTTGATCATCCTTATAACCATTTTGAACTCTGCATCTGATAGATGGTTTATCTCCATTTTGTTTAGTCTTTTTCTGAAGGTTTGATCTGTTCTCTTATTTGGGCCAAGGTTTCTTGGTCTCCTCATTTTGGCAGCCTCCCTGTGTTTGATTTTACATATTAGGTAGAGCTGCTCCGACTCTGCATCTTGGTAGTGTGCCATGAGATGTCCTTCAGGGCCCAGCCTCTTCTATCATCCAGGCTGGGTACTCAAGGTGCACCCTTTGTGTGGACTGAGTACACCTTCTTCTTGTAATTGAGCCTTGGTTGCTGTTAGTAGATCAATGGGAGGAGGTTACCCAGGCCAGTCAGCTGCAGGGATTGGCTGTGACCACTTATCACCAACCTCCGCCCTCTGTGGTGGATCAGCTGTGCAGGGGCAGGGAGGTGGTTCTCCGATAGCTGAGAGGTGGGCAGGGAGGTGGTGCTCTGTAGCTGTCCACTGTGTGCGCTGGCCCTAGGGTTTCTCAGGTGGTGCAGGCCAAGGTCAGCCACCACCTGTGTTTTGCCCTGGGCCCCCCTTCCTGAGCTATAAAGCAATCTGAGATGGCTGCTACTTCTGCTGGGCTTGGAGATTCCCAGGCAAAACCAAGCTGTGAATCTGGGCTGGCTGCTGCTAGTGCTGGCAGCTCACTGAGGCCAGCTGTTGCTTGTTTGATAGGATTTAGGAAGTTGTGAAGCATGAGCCAAGACCAGCCATTCAAACAGAAAAGCAGCTTGGGTGAGCCTATAAATTAGGTGTTATGAAGTCCCCAAAGCAGGTAAACCACAGGTTGATGGAGTCTCAGACATGGCACCAGCTCACTGGCTCTGTAGAGGGGAGGGTTTAGATAAGGGACAATGGTCTCTTCTTGTCTTGATGTCATACACTTCAGTTTCTCCCTTTATGCCACTGGAGCCTTTCAAGTTGTTACCCTGGTGCTGGAGCTCAGAGGAAGTGAGTCTGAGTAGGTGAGTCCATGTGCGGGCTCTTTAAGAGGAACTGCTTGGGGCTCCAGAAGTTTCTTCCACTGATGCAGAACCCAACAGTTTTTTTTTCAGCCAGAAGGTTGTAGGGACTTACCTTCCTGGCACTGGGACCCTGGGCTGGGAGGCCTGGATGTGCCTGGGACTCCTCACTCCCAAGATATACCTCCAGAATTTTTATCTACCACAAGTGGGTAAGGGACTAGCCCATTCCACTTTTGCACCTCTCATACCAGTCTGGATGGATGAGGTTCCTTTAATTCCATAGTTGTCAGACTTCCATTCAACTTGATTTCTGATGGTTCTGGGTGATGGTTTTTCTATATTTTAGGTGTAATTTTGATACGGTTGTGTGAAGAGATGAGTCATGTCTGCTTATACCACCATCCTGACTGAAAGTCTCCACTTCTATTCCTAAGACCCTCAAATTTTCTCAGAGTCCTCAAAAATTCCTTTCTTATGTTTTCCAGTCTGTCCTGATTCTTTTTCCCTTCATATTTGTTTTTCATGCTTGACCCATCAATCAATTAACCCCTATATCTCTCTGGTATTTTCTACCACTTTCTGGGAAAACAAACAAACAAACAAACAAACCCTTCTCCCTAAAATATTCTTAAGTAATTCATCAAGTAAAATGGCCTGCTTCAGCTCTGATGGCCAACCTTACTTTTTTTTCACACTATTCTTTTTGAGAGAGATCTGCCTTCCCTTCCTGACTTTAGCATTCTACTGAAATAACTGTCTTTAGGTCATCCTTTAACTCCTAAAAACAAAACCCATAGCCTCATTGCAATTCTTAGCCTGCTTGATTTCTCTGATACATTTTCCACTACCAACAGCCACTTGATTCTCAAAATTCTTTGCTCTCTTGACCCTATCATTCTCCAATCCTCTGAGTTCTTTCCATTTTCTTGACACCTACAAGGTTTCTCTTTATAGCATGTTTTCCTCTTTTTATTCCTTAAATATAGATATCCCCCGAGGTCCCTTTGTTTACCCCTTCCATTAGTTTTATATGGTTTTCTCAGGTAAATTCACTGGCTTACATTAGATTGGCTAACAAGTGTGTACCTTTACTTTTCTTTTGAAATACAGACTAGATTTCTAACCACTTCCCAGATAGCTCTGTTCGGTCTTTTGCATGCACCTCAAACTCAACATGTTCAAATATAGCAAATCATCTTCCCTACAAATTTTCTTTCCTTGATTGAATTTCTTTTTTATCAATTTTCTTCCACCTAGTATGATTGTTCTATTTACTCAACCATTTCTTCCTAGATATTTTCAGTGATCTACATTACTAGGTTATCTTTCTCCTTTCTTTTCCAAATTCTGTGTAAGTTTTCAGATCGAGGTATTGAGTCCCTACTGTTTCAAGGCCTGACCACCTCTATCCTCTGAGTTCTATAACATTTATGGTTTATTCCTTTGATTAAACATTTAACATAATATTACTTGTGGTTAATTTATTTTTGCATCATATTTTTAAACATTTTAATTATTTATTTTTTAGAGAGGGAAAGGAGAGAGAGAAAGAGGGACAGAAACATCAATGTGTGGTTGCCTCTCATGCACCCCCTACTGGGGACCTGGCCTGCAATCCAGGCATGTGCCCTGACTGGGAATTAAACTGGCAACCCTTTGATTTGTAGACCAGCACTCAATCCACTGAGCCACACCAGCCAGGGCATATTTTTGCAGCATATTTTTATTTAACTCTTTATGCCTACATTTTATTTATTCAATTAGATTGTACTTTACTTCAAAACATGGCTTATTACATTTTCTCAATTTTTCTCCCTCATTCATGTAAAAATCATGTTTGTGATGTGTGTACTCATAACAAACACAATATTACATACTGAAGAAGGCTCTATATGATGAGTATTGTGTTAAAGGTGTATGCACAAGGAAGAAATGCTTTAACAGATTAAAAATTGTCCCAGAAGATGCACCTGGGTTTATTCTTAAAGAAGGAATAGTAGTTGAGAAGGCAGCCAATAGTGAAGGGGCATTCCAGGAAGAGCAAAGGTAAATAGTTGAAAAATGCATAGTTTATTTGTAGGTCACAAGTAATTAGGTATGGGTAGACTGGGGTAGTAACAAGAATTTGGAATGACAAAAATCTCAAAAGGGACCTGGCAGGTGTAGCTCAGTGGGGTGAGCATGGGCTGCAAACCAAAGGATCACTGGTTCAGTTTCCAGTCGGTGCACATGCCTGGGTCGAAGGCCAGGTCCCCAGTGGGGGCCACATGAGAGGCAACCACACATTGATGTTTCTTTCCCTCTCTTACTCTCTCCTTCCCCTTCTCTCTAAAAATAAATAAATTTTTAAAATATTTTTAAAAAAGAATCTCAAAAGGTTTTAAATATCAAGTTATGGGTATTGACTCAATCCTGGGTACAATGGAAGCCATAAAGAGATTTTAAAATATAACTTTTCAATAAAGTCATATATACAGAAGGGTTCACAACTCACATATTTACAGCTCTATCGATTTCTTGAAGCAAGACATACTTGTGTAGCCAACACCCAGAATGAAAAATAAAACACTATTATAATCCATGGAAAGGTTTTAAGAAATGGTAATACATTATCAGATTTGCAATTTGAAAGACTTTTCTGGTGCATAGTAGGGAGAAAGTGTCTGTCAGGAAGGTCATTTAACTTGCAAAGGCAAAAAAATAAAAAATAAAAAAGACCTTGAAGTAGTGGTAATGTGAAGAGAGAGGAAGAAATATCTTTAATAAATATTTAAGGGAGCATCTAAGATCTTGCCCCCTAGCATGTCATCAGTTTGGCTCAAATAAACTAATAAAAGTTCTCTACAGGCTTGGGCTCTGGCCCAGTTGCTCAATCGGTTAGAGCATCATCCTGATAAGCTAGGTTTTGGGTTCAATTCCCAGTCACGGCATAAACAAAAATCAACAAATGAATGCATAAATGAGTAGAACAACAAATCTCTCTCTCTAAAAAAATCAATCAATAAAAAAAAAATTCTCTACAGTTCTGGAGGTTTCTTACGTCAACATTTACTTGGTGTAGTCATCAGGATTCTGATGAATCTCCCCCAGGATCAGTGCTTGGTGTAAGATCCTGATATTCCACACCAGCTCCCCAGTTATGATCAAGGAAACTTGGGTGTGTCTCTCCTGGAATTATGTGCCTCCTTGCCTATAGGAACAGGCCATGACTTTATTTGAGCTGTTCTTAGAAAATATTCAATGTAGATAGGCACTGAGATAACCCAGGCAAAGAAAAAAATTGGGTTGCTGCTTTTAATTTTAGCTGAGGTTGCTTACTGAAAGTCTGAACAAATTCTTTGTTGGTTATATGAGAGACTGAACTCTCTTTAGCTCTGAAAGAGAAGGGATACTTTCTTCCCCAATCCAAATTGCCAATGGGGTGATGATAGTTGTTCAGATCCCCGATCTGGAGAGGTAGAGATGGGTGCCAGGGGTCGTCCTCTGCTACAGCACGGCCAGTTCCTGAGAAGCCAGTGGGAGCCTCAGGGAGAAGGGCACAGCACCCCGAAATGTGTTCTCACTGAAAGAGAGGGACCGGGAGAGTGACCTGTGCTGTGGAAAGTGTCAGGTTCTGGCAGCATTTCATAAACTCTCACTGGCTCTTCCTTGAGTATTCTTGGGTGACTAAAAATATTTGTGTCTCTCTCCCCCTTCCTCTCTCTCTAAAATCTGTAAAAACACATCCTTGGGTGATGATTAAAAAAAAGAAGTTTTAGATAAATAGATCAACCTATGATGTCATTTAGGTGTCAACCCAGTTCTTTGAGGTATTAAAAATGACTCTCCTTATTTTAAAAAGAGGAAGGTCATTTATGACTTGGATACTCAAGGACAGATACAAATTGTAAATGTCCCTGAGTCAAAATTTGGGTTTCATTATTCTTTTATAAACTAGTGAGTTTTCCTTCTGGCTAAAAGTCTGTGTCTCTCTGTATGTGTGTCTATATATACACATATGTTCTAAATGTGAGATAGTTTTCTACCTCTGGATGGTATTGTTAAAATTAATTTAAAGGCAAGGATTCATAAGAATTGGGTATATTAAAATTCTCAGAAATATAGAAATTAACTAAAATGCTTTTCAAGTTCACATGGTCTGAGATTATTCTTAGTAAATAAAACTTAGCTTAACTTTGTTGGTTTAAGTAAACAGATGTGTCTTTGTTTTGCCTGGATTTTACAAAAATAAGTTCATATTAATAATTGACTTTTATGCCTATGAAAAATATCTCTAGAGGTTATAAGATGTTCAAGCTAAAAAGTGCTAATTAATTGCTTCTTAGTTTTCTTAGACATTGAAGTTTTAAGGGTTAAAATGTCAATATATGTAGAAATAACTTTACAGTGTTCCAATAAAACACATGAAACACTTCAAATATTTGTTTTTATATTAAATTGCATACGAAGCATTGTAAAATAAGTGATGAAAAAATTCTAGGGCATAACTAAAGGTAACCAATGATTGTAAATTAAACAGGGGTATGGGAAACACAAGATAGCCGCTTTGTTCTTCCCAGCTTCCCAGCACCCTAGTTTTTGGTTTTTATATTCCTTCATGCATCATAGTGCATTTAAGCTATGCTTAAATTAGATGACGGAATTTATGAGTGACATTTTTAAAAGGAGACATTTTTACACTATTGCCAAGCTAAAGAAGATAGGAGATAACTTTTAACACCTTGTTTGTGGCATATGTAAATATTATAGTAGATGCCAAATACAGAAAGTTGAGACAGAAAACAAAAGTCACATCATGGTAATTCATAGGACAAAAATGAACCAGAGTGGTTTTGTTTTTCACAATGAGGGTCGTAAGACCTGACTACCTTTCACTTACCTGCCCTTCCTACTTGGGGAACATCCAGCCTCAACAGATCCCACGTTTATAGTATTGCCCTATTCACAATGGTCAACAAGATAATGTTTATACTGAGATTTCCTAGGAATGAGTCTTCCTAGTGCTGTGAGGCCACACTATCTGATCAAAAGGTTAGTCATCAGTGCATCCTTCAAATTGGTTTATGACCAAAGGGGGGACAATGGATTTTTTTAAAGGTTCTATGGAAACTAACCTCACAGGGTGATCTGATCATAGGTTTCTTTCTTTTATTTATTTTTAACTATTTTTAAAAATTTTAATTTTTGTTCACGTACAATTTTCTGCCTTTTACTCCCATCCCAGCCCACCACCCCAGCCCTCCCCACCTCCCTCCCATTTCCACCCCCCGCCTAGTTTTTGTCCATGTGTCCTTCATACTTGTTCCTGTAAACCCTTCCCCTTTTCCCCTGAAATTTCTTCCCCTCTCCCCTCTGGTCACTGTCAGCCTGTTCTCTATTTCAGTGTCTTCGGTTATATTTTGCTTGTTTGTTTGTTTTGTGGTTTAGGTTCCTGTTAAAGGTGAGATCATATAGTATTTGTCTTTCACCACCTGGCTTATTTCACTTAGCATAATGCTCTCCAGTTCTATCGATGCTGCCACAAAGGGTAGGAGCTCCTTCTTTCTTTCTGCTGCATAGAATTCCATTGTGTAAATGTACCATAGTTTCTTGATCCATTCATTTACTGATGGGCACCTGGGTTGCTTCTAACACTTGGCTATTGTAAATTGTGCTGCTATGAACATTGGGGTGCATAGGTTCTTTTGGATTGGTGTTTCAGGGTTCTTAGGATATAATCCTAACAGTGGAATTGCTGGGTCAAAAGGTAGGTCCATTTTTAGTTTTCTTAGAAAATTCCATACTGATCATAGATTTCTAAGTGGGCAGGTCATGGTGGGTAGTCATGCCCCAGGCATATAACTTTTTAGTGAGAGGTTTATCTTTGCCTTAAGCAACCCCTTTCTACTACATCTGTGCATCTAGGTTAACACTTTTGAAAGAATTACCCTCACATAATCTTGTTAACTATCCTGCAATCCAATCCCTGCCTGCTTTTCTCACCTCCACTAATCTTCCTTAGTTCCCTCCTTAATTTCAAATGCATAAAAGAAGCTATAAAACTGTTATTCTCCATAGCATTTAAGATCTTACTCCCTGGCATATGTTGTCAGTTTGGTTAAAATAAACTCTCATAAAAATTCAAAAAAATTATTTAACAGGCAGAATCGGTAAGAGGCAATCTTTTAATAGACCATTATGCTCCTATAGACAAATAGTGCACATACGGAGCTTACTCTCTGTATCTTTGGCAAAGACCCTGTGTAGCAAGGTTATCCTGAGAGACAGAAACAATAAAATAGAGTGTGTGTGTGTGTGTGTGTGTGTGTGTGTGTGTACATGAAAGATGTGGAAAAATAATTTTATTTTTGTGCTGGCAACTTCAGGTTAGATAGATATTGATTTATTATAAGGAATTATCTCACATGATTAAGTGATTATGGAAGCTGAAAATATATAATAGATGTAATGAGCAAGCTGGGGACACAGAACTGATGATATGAGTTCTAGCCCAAGTTCAAAGGCCTGAGAAATAAAGAGCTGTATGGCATAAGTTCCAATCTGAAAACATGAAGGTTAAAGACCCAGAAACTAAAGTTCTAGTTTGAGTACAAAAGCAAGAAAAAAGCTAATGTCCAGCTCTATATAGTCAGTCAGGAGGATTGACTCTTATTCAAGGAAGGCTGTCTTTTTGTTCTATTCATGCCTTCAGCTGATTGCATAAGGTCCACCCACATTAGAGAGGGCTATTTTTTTTTTAACCAATTTAAATGTTACATGCAGAACAAGGGATCCCAGCCCCACAACAGACCTCCAGCCAGGGTTCCAGTGCCAGAAAAAATTTTCCTCATAATTTCTGGCTGTAAAAATCAGTGTGGCTGAGTGAGACAGAGGAATACTAGATTCCCAGGCATACTTTTTTTAAATTATATTTTATTGATTATACTATTACAGTTGTCCCATTTCTCCCCCATCATTCCCCTCCACCCTGCACACCCCCTCCCACCCACATTCCCCCCCTTTAGTTCATGTACATGTGTCATAAGTTCTTTAGCTTCTACTTTTCCCACACTATTCTTGCCCTCCCCCTATTTTCTACCTACTGTCTATGCTACTTACTCTCTGTACCTTTTCCCCCCTCTCTCCTCCTCCCACTCCCCTGTTGCTAACCCTCCATGTGATCTCCATTT
>PVKU01017968.1:0-10154 GCA_004027475.1 Anoura caudifer
CATATGAAGATACAGCAGGAAGATTTCCTGCAACTCAGACAGGGCCTCCACCAAAACCTGACCATGCTGACACCTTAATCTTAGACTTTTGGTCTCCAGAACAGTGAGAAATGTCTGGTTGTTTAAGCCACTCAGTCTGTGGTACTTTGTTATAGCAGCCTGAGCTAACTAAGACATGAGGGGACAGGGCAGAGGACAGAATTTAGAGAATGACTCCTTTTGGGGTGGGCACACAACAAGGAGCCAGACTCAGAGGTCGCAAAAGTTGGAATGGAATGTATTCATTTCCTGTGGCTGCTGCAGCAAATCACCACGCACTGCGTGGCTTAAAACAATGGGAATTACTCTCTCACAGTTCTGGAACTAGAGTCCAAAATCAGTATCACTGGACTAAATTAAATTATCAGCAGGGTCATGTTCCCTCAGAGTCTCTGGGGAAAATCTGTTCATTGCCTCTTCTAGTTTTTGGTGGTTGCTGGCACTCTTTGGTTTGTGGTGGCATCACTCCAATCTTCAAGGCCAGCATTTTCAAATCTCTCTTTGTTCTTCTTGTCACATTCTCCTCTGTGTGTGTCAAATATCCTCTGCCTCTTTCTTATAAGGACACCTGTGCGGACAGTTAGGGCCCACCTGGAAAACATAGGACAGTCTTCTGACCTAAGGTTCTTAATCACATCTACAATGATGCTCCCCTCCTGTTTTCCCATTAAAGGTAACACTCACAGGTTCTAGTTATTAGGATGTGGGTATATTTGGGGAGGTGTGATTTTTAAGCCTATCACAGGGAATAAAAATTGTGCAAGGAAATGGAAGACAGATAAATCCCTTCAGAAGTAAGGTGTGCTTCCTGAGGTCAAGCTTGAGGTCGAGCATTGTGTGTTTAGAAAGTCACGAGTAACCTCACAGAAAAGATTGTCAGAGTAGAAGCCTGGAAGGCAGGCTGCCAAGAGATGGGAGTGGACATTGGAAAAGGAGAGGGACTGTCAGCACAGCGCTGTCTGTTGGAGAAACTTGCGGGCTCCTCAGGGTTATTATATAAGAAGTATGTGTGTGTGTGTGTGTTGTTAGAGTTTTGAGATCCACTGAATAACATACATTTTCTCTTCTCACGTTCAGAGCCAGTTGGTAGAAGTGTAGGGGGAAGTGAAACAAATCAACTGTATTGCTGATTAACCCAGATTAGAGAATGGGGCTTTCAGTGCAGCCACAATGGCTTCTGTAGGTTGGTGCCTCAACTAGGCAGACTTAGTGAATTGGTTGCTGCCAGCTGTACGGAGCCGGGGGACCGCATTGCTCAGCTCCTGGAACCAAGGACTCAGGAGGCCAGCATCAGAGGGACAGGGTGGGAATAGGATGATTGCTCTGCCTGGTGCTGAAGCTCACCAAACATTTTAGTTGCTGCTCCCTTCCCTTCCTCAAAGTCTTATTCTGGCTCTGGACCCTCAACTGCCCACTGTATGGGTCACTGTAACAGTGTCTCCCCTTTGGTTGTCAGGTGTCTACCCCCAACCCGCGTCACACTGTGAGTGCCTCAGCAGGCACCTGTTTTCTTCTGTTTTATGTCGCCAGATTCTGGGACACTGCCTACCTGGAACAGGCAGTCAAGGTTTGTTGAATAAATTAATGAGTTGTCTCTCAGAGTCATTATTTGGGGCTCCCGCTTTATTTTAGGAGTGTATTTGGATTTCATCAGTGTTTACACTTTGCTCGTATTAATCTTTACTCTGGTGGGAACAGCCGCAGTTTTGACTGTACAAGGTCTAACGAGTTAGCCTGGAGATTAGCTGTGTAAAGAAAATCAAGGTCAGGAAGTTTTCACTTGTGCTGAGCTGAGGTCAAAGGGAAGGGCTGGGTTTACTCATAGTTTGCTCAAGGCTCTGAAGAATTTACTGCTTTTTCCTGTGATTCTTTAAATCTCTCTTTCAACTCACTTGATTAGTGACTTTTTAAAATGAATTGCTGATATAGGTGAAGTTTGATAAATCAGTGGATACTCAGTTCATATAAAAGCAAAGGGACAGGGTGAACTTTACTTTTAGCCTATACAGGGTCCGGCACAAATAATACCCCTTTTTAATAACAAAATCATAAACATGTAATTCTGTAACGTAACAATATCACACTCAAGCACACCATATGACATTTTAGGTTAAAGGTTCAAATTAAAACTATAAGTTATTACACTGATATTATTCCCCTATTAACCACACTCAAGCAGGCCTTACTTCTGCTGGACCCTGTATATGCAATTCTGTGGAGAAATATTCCATGGGGAGTTTGTACTTACCTGGGCCTTTGTTTGAATAAAGTCTACCTGCGACTTTAGGGTACATTTGGCTGTTGAAATTTAAACAGCCATGATATTTGATAAGAAAAGCATAAGCTATTCATTTTTTTTTAACTGCATTTGACCCACTGACTCATATATAGGTACCAGGGGATGATGAACTGCACCTGTTTGCCCATCTCTCTTTGCCCCAGGCCTAGAGCAGGCCTCCTGGAGAGTGGCCGGGCCCTGCACTCCCCTGGCTTGTGGGGAGCCCTCGGGAGTGAGCAGGTTGGAAGGGAAGTGACAGTGCTGGCCGTTTGGGGACAAGAGCTGGACGGGCTGTATGTCTAGGGCAGCACTGTCTGACAGAAACAGAATTCCAGCTGCAAGTGTGAGCCACGTAGGCAATTAGAAATTTTCCAGGAGCTACATTAAACCAAGTAAAATGGAACAAGTAGAATTAAGTTTATTGCTGTTTTTATTTACTCCCATATACTGAAGCTATTATACCAGCATTTGGTAATAAAATGTGTTATTAATGCGATATTTACATTCCCTTTTTCATGTTAAGTCTTCGGGACCCAGCGTGTGTTTGACACACGCAGCATATTTCGGTCGACCGAGCCTAACTTTGTACACAAGTGTGTGCCCCAGGCTGCCGCTCTGGACAGCACAGTCCTCGAGGGTGTGCAGGTGTTCCTCCCGGGAGGAAGGCAGTCTGTTGTCTGGTGTTTGGGGATATCTGAGTAGGAGTAATGCTCTGATGAAAATCGAAGGAGGTCAGTTTTTTCCTTTCTGCTAAACATCTCTTGTTTTCCTAGAAACATGTCAAGATGAGGATCTGTGAATGCCTCCAGTGGAGAAACACTGAGAGCCGAGGGATTTGGGTGGTGTGAGAACTACAGTCATTTTGTCTGCACACTCCAAGTGACATATGCCCTAATTATTCTTACCTGTTTAAGAATATTTTAGGGCTATTATAGTCACAGGTGGAAAGACTGGCAGAATCTAGGAATTTGTATAAGAAAGAAAGGTATAGACATTGGATATTTTTATTTTTTTAATATATTTTATTGATTATGTTATTACAGTTGTCCCATTCCCCCCCTTCATTCCCCTCCACCATGCACACCCCCTCCCACCCACATTCCCCCCTTTAGTTCATGTCCATGTGTTATAAATTCTTTAGCTTCTACATTTCCCATACTATTCTTACTCTCCCCCTGTCTATTTTCTACCTACCATCTATGCTACTTATTCTCTGTACCTTTTC
Source organism: Anoura caudifer (assembly GCA_004027475.1). Taxonomy (NCBI): domain Eukaryota; kingdom Metazoa; phylum Chordata; class Mammalia; order Chiroptera; family Phyllostomidae; genus Anoura; species Anoura caudifer. Next base: position 3,543 of record PVKU01017968.1, read on the forward strand.
CCCCTCTATCCTCCTCCCACTCCCCTGGTGCTAACCCTCCATGTGGTCTCTGTTTCTGTGGTTCTGTTCCTGTTCTAGCTGTTTGCTTTGTTTGCTTTAGCTTTAGGTGTGGTTATTAATAACTGTGAGTTTGCTGTCTTTTTGCTGTTCATATTTTTTATCTTCTTTTTATTAGAAAAGTCCCTTTAACATTTCATATAATAAGGGCTTGGTGATGATGAACTCCTTTAACTTGACCTTATCTGAGAAGCACTTTATCTGCCCTTCCATTCTAGATGACAGCTTTGCTGGATAGAGCAATCTTGGATGTAGGTCCTTGGCTTTCATGACTTGGAATAACTCTTTCCAGCCCCTTCTTGCCTGTAAGGTCTCTTTTGAGAAATCAGCTGACAGTCTGATGGAATCTCCTTTGTAGGTGACTGTCCCCTTATCCCTTGCTGCTTCTAGAATTCTCTCCTTCATTTTAATCTTGGTTAATGTAGTTATGATGTGCCTTGGTGTGTTCCTCCTTGGGTCCAACTTCTTTGGGACTCTCTGAGCTTCCTGGACTTCCTGGAAGACTATTTCCTTTGCCAGATTGGGGAAGTTCTCCTTTATTATTTATTCAAATAAGTTTTCCACTTGTTGCCCTTCCTCTTCCCCTTCTGGTATCCCTATAATTCGGATGTTGGGACCTTTAAAGATGTCCTAGAGGTTCCTAAGCCTCTCCTCATTTTTTTGAATTCTTGTTTCTTCATTCTTTTCTGTTTGGTTGTTTCTTTCTTCCTTCTGGTTCACTCCATTGATTTGAGTCCCAGTTTTCCTCCCATCACTATTGGTTCCATGAGCGTTTTCCTTCATTTCACTTATTGTAGCCTTCATTTTTTCATCTAATTTGAGACCAAAATCAACCAATTCTGTGAGCATCCTGATCACCAGTGCTTTGAACTGTGCATCTGATAGTTAGCTATCTCTTGGTAGCTTAAAAGTATTGGCTCTGGTGGTTTGATTTGTTCTTTAGTTTAAGCCGTTGTTTTTTCTTTATCTTTTTCTGGTCTGGTTGAGGCTGTTATGTAGTGAGGGGCAGAGCCTTAGGTGTCACCAGGGCTGGGCAACCCAGTTGCAGAGTTGTGATGCTGTATGTGGGGGTGGGGTCTGAGAGGGAACAATGGTGCTTGCTCTGCTCTCTCTTGGATTTCAGTCCTCTCTGTGAGGCTGGGAGTCTCTCCCTGCACTTCAATCCCCACAAGTGTTTTCAGTTGGTTCTTTTAGGCTTTATTTCCCAGCACTGAGGCCCTGGGCTGTCTCCCTGCCTGTTTTCACCTGGTTTATCTGTGCGCGAATGTGTGACTGTGGTCAGCCACCTGTGAGCCTCGCTGGGTCTGCTGGTTGCCTCCCCGTGCCCGGTAACCACCCCCTGTGCACCTGGTGTACCAAACGCCACCTGCATGTCCGGGACCACTAGCCATTGCTTTTTCCTGCCGTGATCCCTCTCTGCCGGCCGGCGACTCCACTCCTCTTACCAGTCTGGGTGAATCGTTGTCAGACTTCCATACAATTCAATTTTCTATCTGTTGTTTGTTTTTTCGGTTCTAAATTTTTGTTGTCCTTAATTTTGGTTGTGAGAGGAAGCACAATGTGTCCACCTACGCCTCCATCTTGGCCGGAAGTGGAGATTTTTATGTTCCTCGTTTGTTGTTGGTTGCTGACTTTTCATGTGTGTGTTCTGTGTACCCACCATTGGAACAGTTCTCATTTTATTTTCTGGCCACCAGCATCCAAGCCCCTTTTCTGTGTTTGGAGACACTCCCTGTTTCTTGTTTTTTGTCTTGGTGGGAGGGGACATAGTGTTCTGGGAGGCTGGAAGACACTTGTTTAACTAGGATGCTTGCATCCAGGGTGAGGCACAAAACTTAAGCTAAACCAATTTGAAGTTCCCGCAAAGGGCTTTGATATTGGCAGCGGTGCCTTTTAAGGTTCCCTCTAGCTTTGGGGATGTGACAGTAGCATCAGGGGCCCTGTGACGGAGCTGGCAGCCCAGCTGGGAGTCGGCAGCTTGATGCAGAGCGACCAGGGCCGGCATGGGAACTAGAGTGATCCGGCCGTGCTCTCTGCTGTGTTCGCAGCACCCAACCTCCCTCCTTTTCTGCCAGCTTCCCAGGCTCCTTTCGTTACCCTTCCGGTCAGTTCTGTGAATTCTGCCTTCCTTCCAGCATAGATCCCTTCTCCGTTTGTCAACCACAATTGGTTAGATGGTGTTGGCAACCAAGAATTAAGCTCCTTGAGGTTGGGAAATGATTTGATACTTCTTCATGCTGTCCCATAGCACTTTGCCCAGAGTTTGGTATTCCATTACTTGGTTGATGAACTAGGTTCTGTTTTTTACCAGTGATCCATTGTCTGATGAACATAACACAGGGTCCATGAATGTTGGTCATGGCACCTATGGTTTATGAAGAGTTGACGTCCACTTGTGATAGCTTCCCTCGACTGCCAGCTGGATCGTGCATTTTGCCGTTGAGTGTCGCTGAACAGGGAGTGTTGCCACCCCTGCTGTAGGCGCTGAGACCCAGCCACACCGCGGTGCTCTTAGAAAGGTCTGCGGTCCTCAGTGTTTGCTGGGCACTGTTGATATTGTATTCAGAGAATGAATACCCACTGCTTGTGTTTTGTTGTTAAATTTTTACATGTCTTAAGATTAATTTTATTGATCAAAATGATACCTACTCATGATTCAAGTCAAGCAGTACCAAAGTTGATGTAAAAAAAACAAACACCTATTCTCTTTGGGTCCCTTTCCCTCTTTCTGTCTCACATGGCCACTTTTTACCACAGAAGAAGCCATTTCCCAGGGGTTCTTCTGTGCTTCTCTATAAAACCTGTGTATCTAAGAGTCATCACTTTTTGGGATTTCTGTTAACTTATTGTTAGTAGGTGGCAATTTGCTATCTGCCCTTTTGGGAGGTAACTCTTTCCGGGTCTCACATTTCTGCACATCTTGCAAGCAGAGGCATAACACTTTATTTCAGATTATCTTTTCAAAAATATTTGTATAGTGAACAGCTTTGGAAGGATGAGATAGTATCTCCTCCAGAGCAGATGCTAGGTTTGCACACAGCTTTGGAAGGCAGAGATAGTGTTTGCCTCCAGAGCAGGCCTTCTCGTAGCTCATGATGAATGATTCAGCTTCTTTAAACTTGGGATTCTTGTCCTGTAGTTCAGCCCACTGTGTGTGCAGGCATCACCTGCACCTCTTTGCATGGCCAGGGAATGGGAGCTTGGGGTTTCAAGGCAAAAATGTTGATGCCTTGGCTACTGCTGTTGTGAGTAATAAACTTTCCTTAGTCTCTGACCCAAAAGTCTCATATCTTCTGACAGCTTCATGAAACTGGCAAGCCAACTTCTTAGTTTGTAAGTCAGGCAAAATCTCAGACCGTTTCCTTTTCACCTCCCCAGTTTTGGCAGTATTGTAGTTTTTGGTTTAATCTGTATCAGGTATATTTATAATTTTGATGGATATTTATATATTTATTATTACAAGGTTATTATAGGAATAACTAATATACATATTAAATTTTAAATAATATTTATAAAAATTGTAAAGTAATGAGCTGGGCAGTGTGCTATGATTATATCTCTTTTTCTGTACAACTTTTGTTGTCAATAATTGCTTTTTGAAAACTTTCAGCTGGTGAGTTTTCTTTCAATCTCTGTTCAGGTCTTCCCTCAGTTTCTAACATGTCTGTAATGTGTAAAAAACATCTCATGGACAAACTGTCAGACAATCTTCCTTTTCACTGGAGACTTTAGCCTTGGAGCAACTGTGGTCCTGCTGCGAAAATGTACTGATTGCTTTTGGGCTGCACAGCTGGTCTCGCCGAGCCTGGTGGCAGGCTTCCCACCCCCCTGACAGACTCTTCTCCATTCCCCCATCTGATGTGGAGGCTGAGAGAAATATGCTTTCTCTTCCCCAGCTCCCTCTGTGTAAAACTTCTGGCAAACGATATTGGAGCAGAGATTTGTCAGGCTGGGGCTGGGTTCAGGGAAAGTTTTTGCTTTCCTGATAGAAAAGACGGAGGACCCAGATGGTACACCTTTCCTCCTGGCTGCACTGTGGGCGTAACTCCAGGGCCTGTGGCGGCCGTTTCTGTGATCAGGACAGACAGCCACACAAGGTGGCAGAGCCTTTGGATCAAGCCGTAAGTAAAGCTACTCTTGCTCTAGGCTTTTTATTTTTGTGACAGGCATGAATACCTTTCCTTTTTGCTTAGACCAATTTGCACTGGATTTTCCATCTCTTCTAGTGAAAAAGTCCCAATGATTATAAAACCTGTTTTGCCTTCCCTGAATAGGCAACGGAGACTGGACATGTGCAGGAATCTGTAAGGTGGTAGGTAGTTTCAGGAAATGGGTTTAATGATTGCATGATTTGTAGACACAGAATCTTTTCCCTGTTTTAATTGTATTTCCTTTACCATGTTCCTTTTATAGTAGTTTTAGTGATTGCATGAGATGCTCATGGAGGAGGGCAGAGAAAGGGGGCTGTGGGCAGGGAGCTCCAGATCCAGTCAGGCTACTGCTGACCTTACATAACTTTCCTGGAAAATTCCTTACTTTATAACTCATATAGGTATAACATGATGCCAAATTATGCCTTATTTCTTCTAAATAATTTATTTCCAAATGTGATATTTCTAGCATTCTGAATTTAGCAAAGAGCCAAATTGCTCCCCTCAAAGTGCTCTTAGTAAAAACTTCTGGTTACTGATTGGGGTGTTGATTTGTTCTCTACCTGCTGACCAGTCTTCCCGGATGAGAAGTTTATGTGTTACTCAGGATGTTTGATGACTTGTGTGGAGGAAGAGAGAGGGTCCTGAGTGGTGGGTTTATGGTGGAAGTCTTGGGCAATTAAATGAGAATCTTGGAAACGGTTATTTTTGAGAGTCAGCCACTTCTGAGGAGTGAGGACTGGCTTCAGGAACCAACTCCACCAGGATCCTTAAACATAATACCGTGTTTGATCCCTGAGTGGGTACACGGTCAGCCAGTTACTCATCACTCAGCACCTAAGAGAAGGTCTGGTGAAGTGCCTCCTGTTTTACTTTAGGTATGACCTCAGCGAGGTGAGAATTGAGGGTTGAGAGTTAGGTTGGACAGAGTGGGCATCGTTGGAGTGCCATGTTTTGCGTGGACCTTATTCTTGGGAGCCATTGATTATGGTATCTCCTGCATTTCTAGAACACTGGGAACTTAGGGTGCTATCTTGTTCTTGTACCCTTTTGTCCCAGTGGAGGCTAGCTGATGGCTCAGCCCCAGGGGTGCCCATGCTCACGAGCTTCCCTCAGGAGAAAATACCCTCTGCAGTGTCTCCTGGCCTTGAGAGAATTTCCCGCTCCTTCAAGGCCCTGCCTGAGCCTTTGCTCACACTCATAGGCAGACTCAGTTATGGTACATCCCCCTCACTCGTGCTCCTACAGCACCGCTGCCTTTGGTTTTAGTTGGTGCTCATTTCATTTTGTCTTGTGAGTGGCAGTTGGATGTGATGTAACCTTCAGTAAAGAAGACCCTTCATGGAGAGGTTTGTGTTTGACAGATCTTTTCGTTTACTAGTAGATAGACGTTGCTTGGTTCAACATTTGTTAACAGAAGGAATGAATGGGAGCTGTCTTTAATAATGCAAAGATCAAGTGCCCCTTGTTCTTTCTGTGACCTTGGGTATCTTACTGAATTTTTCTTCACGTCTTGCTTTCCTTACCTGTAAACCAAGGTAACTGCACTTACCTCAGGTTGCGGTGAGTATGGGAGCCAGTGTCTGCCACTGCCTAGGTGGTTATAGCACAAATACATGGTGATGATTGTCATTAGTTATTGCTAATAAATTGTCTATTTTACTGCTTTGAATTTAGCATGAGTTAAACTAAACCTTTCAGAAATCACTTGTAACTGAGGACACGGTGTTCAAAAAGTATCTTCTCTTGTGGTTTCCAGAGGCAAATATCTTAGAGTTGACACATCTGATTTGGGAACTGCTGAAGCAATCACTGCAAGTGCCCTCACTGTCCTTTTACCTGTCGCTGGCCACATTTGTTTTCATAACAAAATCAGATACATGTTCTTCTCCCCTCTCCTTATGTCTGCCGGACGCTTGTTGTTAAGCCAGGGGCTGTGCTGGGGACGCGGGAATGAGTAAGACCTGCCACAGCCATTCAGCTGCCCAGAAATGAGCAGCCCTTAGTGCAGACGTAATCAGGAGGGTAGTGGAACCTTCCATAAACAGAAGTTTAGGCTGTAGTGTCAAGAGATTTAGACTTTTTAATTGCTCCTGTTGTTTACTGTATCAGAAAAGTTGTTCTTGTTTATAGCTTAATCGGTGTGTTTGGCTTTAAATTAAAGATTTGAGTGCTGTGGAAAGAGTACTGAGCTGGTAGTCAGGAAACTGGAGGTCCCAGGTTTGGGACTCTGGAAGTCTCTGCAGGTCCTGGAACCTGGGCTTACCTATTCTTTTTTTTTAAATTATATTTTATTGATTATGCTATTACAGTTGTCCCATTTTCCCCCCTTCATTCCCCTCCACCCTGCACACCCCCTCCCACCCACATTCCCCCCTTTAGTTCATGTCCATGGGTCATAAGT
>PVKU01017969.1:0-10136 GCA_004027475.1 Anoura caudifer
GGGAAACTGCAGTGCGGGACCGCTGGTCTCTAGTTTTGTTAGCTTGGTATACGGAGTTCTTTGGGGATAAAAAAGGATTGAGTGTTCTTGGAGAACTTGAGTGAAACTTGGGCAGGCAGGGAATCTTGAAGGGACAAAATGGACTTTCTGCTCAAAGGCCTATGGTGCTTTGGCAGTTAGTCAAAAAAACAGAAGACGTGTGACCGTATTTTTACGGTGTAACAGAAACACAATTTTATCTACATTTTTGAACAACCATTAAATGAACTGCTATAAACCTATTAATATAAGGTTTTAAAGGAACACTTAAAAAGTAAAAATATTGCTCTGACCAGTGTGGCTCAGTTGGTTGGGCATCATCTTGCAAAGCAAAAAGTTGCCAGTTTGATTCCAGGTCAGGGCACGTGCCTAGGTTGTGAGTTAGGTCCCTGGTTGGGGAGCATACAAGAAGCAAATGATTGATGTTTCTCTCACACATCGATGTTTCTCCTCCCTCTTTTTCTCCCTCCCTTCCACTCTCTCTAAAAATAAATAAATAAAATATTTTTTAAAAAGAGTAAAAATATTTATGATACAGTGTTAGTTTTTAAAAAACAGAATATAAAACTGTACATATGCATGATCATTTTTATTATATTTATCAAAAATAAGATCATACAAGCAACTGGAAATAAATGTAAACAAGAGGTTGATTAGAGATTATATCTCAGTTGCAGAGATACGGGTGATTTTATGTTCTCTCGCTCAATGTACTCAAGATAATAGATACCTTGGCTTTCTTTTCACCTGTGGCTTCAACTGCAAGGCTGGGGCTGTACAATTTGGGGTGGAGGTGGAGGAGGCCTCCTTGTTGGGAGCTTCCCTGCCTGGTTTCAGGAGCTGTAACACCCCCATGGCTAAGGCTGAGTGAGCGACCTTCGGACCGTAAGCCACTAAGTAGACAAAGTTTATCTCCCTGGCAGGGGCACCGCTTCTGCTCCTTCTGCTTCATCCATAACTGGCCCCTAATGCTTGGTCGGTTAGCAATGACGGATAAGATTCCCCAAGGGGGGAATGACCTAAGACAGGCACAATCATGTGGAGGCCCCAAAGAAGGACTTGGGGGGCTACAGCAAAAGGGGGTGATGGACCCTCATCCCTTGGCTATCCTGACATACCCTGAGTCCTCATTCTGTCTTCGAGAAGTCTCCTAATCTCTTGGTTGCCTTGGTTACCCTACCTGACTTAAGCCTGAGACAATGCCTTAAACCTAAAACAATGCTGATGGTGGGTACTGCCCTGTGCTGGAAAGGGCGGGTTCCTGGATCAGGCCTGAGAAAGAATACATAAAATCCTGTGAAACCTGCTTTGCTAAGAATGCTCTCAATTAAATGATAAGCGTCCAAGCAGGAAATGAGTTTTGTTCCCCAAAGTTTTGCAGCCTTTTAACTAACAGACCCTGACTCCGAATAAGCCCTCATAGTTCTTTGTATGCTATCTATTGTTTGATCCTTACTGCCTGACAATAATTAATGAACTTTACCTGTATTCCTGTGCAAATTAAACCCAATAAAAGACTGTAACGGCAAGGGCATGGGGCGCTCTCCTCTTGAGAGAGTGGCAAGGCCTCTCTGAGGCACTCTCCCCTTGAGTGAGTAGCCGTGCCGTCCCTTTTCCTCCACAGGACTCGGTAATCCATGTGAATTTGTCTCGTATCTCATCCATAATGTCTCAGACACTGCGGGCCAGTGCACGTGTCACCTCCCTTCTCTTTCTTTAATTCCTGCCCTGCCTCATAAGGTAAGATCTATGTACCACCCTTGTTTTCTCTCCCACAAAGGACAAGTAGATATCAGATTGGTGAGACCCTTATCAACAGTAGGGGTAAGGTCCTTGTGCTGCTGAACAAAACCAGGCTCCGGTCTTCCTCTCTTGCATCCGTTTGCCTGGAGTGAGGAAGAAGCGTCCTTTCTGTCTTGGTTTCCTGCCCTCATGCATCTGTTTCTGGGTTGGAGGCGTGCCATTCCCCATGCTTCTTCACCTGCTGCTAAGTTGGGACATTGAGTTTGGAATTTTGGGCAAGGGAGGAGAAAGCCCACATTTTGTCCAGGTGAGGACTGATTTTCAAGCCAGCTCCACTGTCATTAGGCTCATCCACTCATCCTCAGTTCCGTGGCCATTCTCCATGGGGTGGAACTTGGAAGCGGGGCTGTGAGTGACTCGCATCCTGAAACCACAGTGCCCTCAAGTATAAACATACCCAGGAGTTCCAATTAAACTAACCTCATGTTTCCATTTTGCAATTAGGCAGGTTTGTAGACTAAAAAAAAAAAAAAACTACCTGGATGCTTCAAGTACTTCCTGCTAGCCTGTGGGGAGGAGGGGAGGGAGGGAGGTGTGCTAACCTGCAGCCTGTGTGCCCACGTGTCACCACAGGCTTCCAGCTCAGTGGCTTCCAGCAAGGTCTGGCACAGGAAGTGCTGGTGGAAGACTAGATGGAGGAAGGAAGAAGCCAGACCTTTCCTCCCTCATCCTCCACACTCCTCTACAGCTCTGGGTTCACCAGGAAGGCCCAGCTCCCACAGGGCCTCCCCCGTCCACTCCCTTTGTCCCTGCTGCCTGCCTAGAAGGGCTGGTGGCTTCCTGCTAGGCCTACTCTCTCCGCAGCTTCACAGTCCCCGTTGGCCTCACACCAGTGAAACCAGTTTCCTGCACTTTCAATACTTGGAGATGTTTCTATTTTCCTGACTGAATCTTGACTGATAAAACAGGTTTGATTGCCACCTTAAAGCTTAGGAATGGAGCTTTTCCAGCTGCTGGGCTGCCTGGAGTTCTGTGTCAGACCTTGGAGGTGGCAGAAGGCTGTGTGTGAAAGGCTAGGAAACCGACAGCAGGAGAGCTGTGATGTTGGGGATGCTGTCCCGAGGCACCATGGCCTTTTCTTCTTCACAGATGTGGACGTCGAGCTCATCTCTCCAAGGCCTCGCTCTGAGCTGGCTATTCATTAATTCCTCTGAAATTGTTGCCCAATGAATACTTAAGAATTAACCAGTTTCAAGGGTACTTTTATAAGAAAATAAAATGTTTGTTTTTTCGAATTAAAAAGGTAATATAGGCTCCTATAGATGTTTTGAAAAAACATGAAAACTAAAAACCAATTATAATTCCCACTTCCCAGAGATAACCTCTTTGAACGCTATGGTGAGAGCACGCTGTCTTTTCTTTTTCTCTTGCGTGTGTGTATGTTCCTGAGATTATGTTGTATTACGTGGTTCTAATACACTTGCTTTTACCACTTCAGATATGAATGCACCCCAAAGCCAGAATCCCACCTCCCACCCACAACATGATGTTAATTCAACTTCCCAGGTGTTGGTTGAGTGCCCCACTGTGTGTTCCAAAGGCGTTTGGTGACCATTCAACGCTAACAGGGATCTCCAATTTGAAGTGCAGTGAAGAAGGAAACTTTATCCAGTGCAAAACAACTCAGTTGTGCTGTGGAATAGCACAGCTGTGAAAACAACATGGCTGTTCCACAGCTCTTTGGCCAGCAGGCCCTGGGATTCAGCCCCGCTGCAGCTACACAGTTCTGCTCTGCTCCTCAATGGTCTACTCCACTCTGCTTCCCCTGAGACATCCCAAGTGTTTCACTTCAGCCCAGCCAAGGAGAAAGTCCTTCATCTTCAACATCAAGTGTGCTCTGGAGCCAGAAGGAAGCCAGCTTATATGCACAGGAGTCCCCACTCCTCATCCCTGATTGGTTCATCCTCATGCAAATAAGGACTCCAAATTTTTGCAGTTTGATTGGTCCAAAAGGCACTGTCCTGACTGGTCAGAATAGAGCTGCTCTGATTGATTGGCACTGCACAGTTCTGATCAGATGGGGAAAGTTTCAGTCCTATTGATTGTAATAAGATTCCAGGAACTCCTTTATAAGGACTGGCTCAGCTAGCAGGAACGCAGTGCAGGCGTGCAGTTCAGTGCAGAGGCCGGTAGATAGGTGCTGGCTTCTCGGTGAAGTATGGTTTGAGTGAGAGGCCCCTGTGCAGAAATGGCTGGTAACCTCTGGTTTGGTTTGGTTTGTTTGTTTGTTTGGTGGCCTCTGTTTTTTTGTTTTTGTTTTTGTTTTAATTTGAGTCGAGTCAGTCACCAGGAGCCATTCTTAGTAGGTGTCTTTTTTTTTCTCTCAGGGTTCACACTACCAAGTGCTGGGATGGCGTTGATACAAAGAAAGAGTGGATTGGGAGACAGGCTAGCTGAGAGTACCCCACGCAGAATCCAAGGGCAGTCCACGTGTGTATGCAAATCAAGTGACAAACTAAAAAAGTGGCATTTGGGGGCAATGGGCCTTTTCCTAGATAACAGAATAAGCACTGCGGAGAGGGTGCTACAGGGGGAATTCAGAACTCCCTTGAAATTCTGGGGCTTCTTAATTGAGTAGTTAATCTCAGCTTTACTTTGTTCTTAACTAATAAATAGAGCTTCTGCAACATGGATAGTGTATACAATGATACCGCAGCCAGAGGAGAGGAGAATAAAACTCTTCCTCTTTCACAAGGAGGCAGGAATTTCCCATCTCCCATTGAGCTTCTTTCTCTTGCCTGTGAAATGTTTCAGAGAAGCTAGGGTGAAGGCCTATGAGACATCATGTTAATGAAAAGCAAAATAAATGCTGAAAACGATTTGCATGGATGGAACCTGACCCAGCTGATATTTGAAGAAGAAATCCTGGGGGAGGTGCCCCACATAATGGGAGGGCCATTTTTGGTGCTGAATCTGAAAAGACATGCCTGAGTCTAGACAAACAAGTTTATAGTTTTCCTCTCACCTGGCCAGTGCTTGCTGGGCTCCAGTCCAGCATTTCCAGTGGGAGCGATCACTCTGCCATCGATTATGTGTTTGCACTAACGTTTGCTCTGGTGATGCCCAGGACCCCCCCAGGGGAATGCTCTCAGAGCGGGGTAATGCTGTGGGCACCAGCTCAGCCTGCTGAGGACAGCACAGGGACAAAAGAAAAGGATGTCCCCAACCACTGGTTATTTTACACAACCATATCGAGTATTCCTCTTGATGGGAGAGTTCAGTGGCCAAGTTACTGAATTCTGGGAAGGATTTCCAGCTGCCCCCTCCACCCTCTGAGTCTTCACCCCATCCCCACTGACATCAGTGTCTATGGCTCAGAATAAGGTCAGGCAGTAGAACTGCTGATGGAGACAAGGTAGGAGGTTCAGAACTTGCAAAGAGGGTCTCTGGGCCTCATGGGGTGCCCAGAGCCTCATAACCTTCCCATCTTCCTTCTCTCCAGGGCACATGCCCCCTCACATTGAGTAGTACAATTCGGAGCACTTACTTGAACGAACACATTTGGAGCCTTAGCCTTCATCAGGCAGGATCGGTGCTAAACGAGAAGGGCATTGCCTCTCACATGGCCCCCCACTGGGGACCTGGCCCGCAACCCAGTCATGTGCCCTGACTGGGAATCAAACCAGCGACCCTTTGGTTCGCAGCCCGAGCTCAATCCACTGAGCTACACCAGCCAGGGCTTTATTATAGTATTCTTTGAGATAGCAAAACTTTGAAAATAACCTCAATGTCACCTATTTGGAAATGTTTAATTATGGAGACAAGTACAAACAAGGCAAGGTGTCAAGCATTTATATCTTAGTCAAAAAACAAGTTTGAGAAGAATGTGCATGGTATGACCCCATGGCAAGCAAAAATAAAATAGAATGACTGAAATTATGTATTTTGAAATAGACATAAGCTCACATAGAGAGATAATCTAGACTCTATAGCGAACTGTAACACTTACCTCTGACAGTAAGAAAACATGGGCTATGTCAGCAACCATAATATTTCACTTTATGTTCATATTTGGTATTCAATATTTTTTTAATTTGAACAGAATTTTAAATTTATTTGTTTATTTGTTGATTTATTTTTTTAGTTTCTGGAACCTGCCCAATTCTCAAACTATTTTACAAAGCTATAACAATCCAAAGAGCATGGCACTGGCACAAAGACAGACACGTAAATTAATAAAATAGAATAGAGAGCCCAGAACAAACCCACACATATATGGTTAATGAATTTACAACAAAGGAGCTAAGCATATAATATAGGGGAAAGCCAGTCTCTTCCTTAAATGGTGCTAAACAAACTGAACAGCCACATGCAAAAGCATGAGACAGGACTATGGTCTAATAGCATGCACACAATATTGATGAAAAATGAACTGAAGACTTAAATGTAGACTTGAAACCATAAAAATTCTAGAAAAAAACATAGGCAGTAAATTAATTGGCATAGATCTTGGTAACAATTTTTTGAACTGGACAACAAAGCCAGAAAAACAACAGTAAAAATAAACAAGTTGGACTACACCAGACAAAAGCTTCTGCATAGCAATGAAATTATCAACAGATGAAAAGGCAAGCTAATAAATGGGAGAAAATATTTACAAATCATAATCTGATAAAGAGTTAATATCCCAATTACATAAAGAACTCATACAACTCAAGAGCGATAATAATAATGTGACTCAAAATAACTTAAAGTACCGGAATAAACATTCCTGAAAATATTAAAATGCCCAAAAGGTACATGAAAAGGTACTCAACATAACTGTCATCAGGAAAATGCAATTCAAAATGACAGTGAGGACTTCCAGCCAAGATGGAGGTGTAGGTGGACACACTGCCTCCTCGTACAACCAAATTAAAGACAACAAAGATTTAGAAACAAGAAAACAACCAGAACTGGTAGAAAATTGAACTGTACGGAAGTCTGACAACCATTCATCCAGACTGGTAAGAGGGGCAGAGTGGTGGCAGGAAAAAGTGGAGGTTGATGGACCCGGGTGCACAGGCAGCAGCAGCTGGCAGATCCCAGGTGTGCAGGTGGCAGCTAGCGGACCCTGGGTATGGGGTGGCAACAGTGCAGATCCAGTGAGGCCGCACAAGGCGGCTGGCTGACCAGGCGGTCCCACATTCACGCACAGGTAATCCAGGAGAATCTTGGAATTATCTGGAGGCGAAGGCGAAGTGGTGGAAGGGACTGGAATCCTAGAGAGAGCAGAGCAAGCGCCATTGTTCCCTCTCAGACCCCACCCCCACATACAGCATCACTACCCAGCAACTGGGCTGCCCCACTCTGGGGAACACCTAAGGCTCTACCCCTCACTACATAGTACATGCGACCAGACCAAAAAAAAAAAGCACCAAAAATGGCTCAAACTGGAGAACAAATCAAAGCCCCAGAGCCAATTCATCTAAGCAACCAAAAGATAACCAACCTATCAGATGCACAGTTCAAAGCCCTGGTGATCAGGATGCTCACAGAATTGGTTGATATTGTTGACAAATTAGATGAACAAATGAAGGCTACAATAAGTGAAATGAAGGAAAATGCACAGGGAACCAATAGTGATGGGAGAAAAACTGGGACTCAAATCAATGGAGTGGACCAGAAGGAAGAAACAAACAACCAAACAGAAAAGAAGGAAGAAACAGAATTCAAAAAAATGAGGATAGGCTTAGGAACCTCCAGGACATCTTTAAATATCCCAACATCTGAATTATAGGGGTACCAGAAGGGGAAGAGGAAGAGCAACCAGTGGAAAACTTATTTGAATGAATAATAAAGGAGAACTTCCCCAATCTGGCAAAGGAAATAGACTACCAGGAAGTCCAGGAAGCTCAGAGAGTCTCAAAGAAGTTGTACCCAAGGAGGAACACACCAAGGCACATAATAATTACATTAGCCAAGATTAAAATGAAGGAGAAAATTCTAAAAGCAGCAAGGGATAAGGGCACAGTCACCTACAAAGGAGTTCCCATCAGACTGTCAGCTGATTTCTCAAAAGAGACCTTACAGGCAAGAAGGGGCTAGAAAGAAGTATTTGAAGTCTTGAAAAGCAAGGACCTACATCCAAGATTGCTCTCTCCAGCAAAGCTCTCATTTAGAATAGAAGGGCAGATAAAGTGCTTCTCAGATAAGGTCAAGTTCAAGGAGTTCATCATCACCAAGCCCTTATTATATGAAATGTTAAAGGGACTTATCTAAGAAAAAGAAGATTATCAAAACTATGAACAGTAAAATGAGAACAAACTCACAACTATCAACAACTGTACCTAAAAAAACAAAAACAAACAAACTAAGCAAACAGCTAGAACAGGAACAGAAACACAGAAATGGAGATCACATGGAGGGTTAGCAACAGGGGAGTGGGAGGAGGAGAGAGGGGGAAAAGGAATAGAGAATAAGTAGCATAGACAGTAGGTAGAAAATAGACAAGGGAAGGCAAGAATGGTGTGGGAAATGTAGAAGCTAAAGAACTTACGACACATGGATATGAACTAAAGGGGGGAATGTGGGTGGGAGGGGGTGTGCAGGGTGGAGGGGAATGATGGGGGAGAAATGGGACAACTGTAATAGCATAATTAATAAAATATATTTTTTAAAAAAGAAAGCTAAAAAAATAAAAAACAAAATGACAGTGAGGCATCACCTCACACCAATTACAATGGCTATTGTCAAAAAATGAAAAATAACAAGTTTAGCAAGGATGTGGAGAAATGGAACAATTTCGTACTGTTGGTGGGAATGTAAATTGTTAGAGCCACTATGGAAAATAGTACGGTGGTTTCCTCAATTATTGAAAATAGGCTATTACAAGATTGAGCAATTTAACTTTTGGGTATTTACCCAAAGAAATGAAAACACTAACATGAAACCATAAACGCACCCTATGTTCATGCAGCATTATTTACAATAGCAAAAAATATAAAACAACACAAGATTTCATCCACTTATGGAAGGATTAAAAAACTGTGCTTTATATACAATACAGTATAATTCTGCCATCAAAACAATGACATCATGTCATTTGAGATATGGTGGATGGACGTCAAGGGTATTACACTAAGTAAAATAAGTCAGTAGTGAAAGACAAATACTGTACAATCTCTCTTACATGCGAATCCTCCCATCACACACGCACACAAAAACTTAACCTCATAGACATGGAGAATAAATTGTGGTGGGAAAAATGGGTGAAGGGAGTCAAGTGGTAAAAAATAAATAAATGTTTTTTTTTTTTAAACCTGAAGAAGAAGCTGTTAATTCCTCCTGGTATTTTCCTTTCTTCCTTCCTTCCTTCCTCCTTTGCTTTGCTTTCCTTTCCTTCTTTCTTAGCAAGGTTCTGTTTCCTCTTCTCTCTTTCTAGATGGGCTAGCATGCAAAGTTTCTTTTGGCTAAAGATTTCTGAAGGCTACAAGGAGTGACTAATACATCACTACATTCTAAAATTTTTCTGCAAAATTTTTATCCAGCCTTGTTAGATGTTATCAGTACCCCTAGGGACAACAGGTGACAGATGAAGCCCCCTTAGCAAGTATTTCCAAGTTCTTACCTAGTGAGGATCGAGCTGTCCTCACCGCCACCATTTACCATGTCACAGCTGGGCCAATTTCACATCCTATGGACTCTTATTTATATATAATATCCTATTTCCAAGTACTGGTTTATGTGTTAGAAATAACACTTTCGATTTCAAGTGGCAGACACTTAACTCAATAAACATTAACATAGTTAGTTCATGGTTTTCTGGGTGTGAAGCAGAGTAGAATTTCTTGAACCATGTATTTTATTTCCCAGGCTTATTGTACTCACTCCTGGTAATTACAGACCCCCATATTCCTATGAATGGCATCCTCAGAAGGAGGAGAAAGGCTGTTGTCTACTAAAGCAAAGTCTTGCAATTGCATTGCCTCTAGTTGGCCTGACGGAGACGTGAGCTCATTGTAAATAGATCACAGTAGGTTGTAGATAATTGTCCAGGTCTTGTGCTGCAGACAGCTTTGATCAGCTGCACCTGAAACACTACGAGGAACTCATAGAAAAAAGATGGCAATTTCTGGGTCACATGATATTTGCATGCTTATTTTTTATAAAAACCGCTTGGGTGGTGAGAGATATAGATGAAGGTGGTCAAAAGGTGAAAACTGCAGTTATACAATAAAATAAGTAAGTTCTGGGGATGTAATGGACAGCACTGTGACTATGATTAACAATATTTATTTGTACATTTCAAAGTTGCTGAAATAGTCATAAAAATTCTCATCACAATCAAGTACTATAGCTATGTGAGGTGATGG
>PVKU01017970.1:0-10149 GCA_004027475.1 Anoura caudifer
TCATGGGCTGTCTATTCCATCCATATATAACTATTCCCCAAATTTTTGTGCAATTAAGTCAAAAAAGCCAATAAGCTATATTAACATTTTATATTGATCAGAGAGATTAAATTTTACTGACTTAATTATTTAAGTTATCAGAGCAACACCTCTTCTTGGAGAATCCATCACTTGAGGATCTCAAGGCACTTTATAAACCTTTAGTGAGAAATATCTTCTCTCTACTTTAAATAGTGAGAAATAGGCACACCTCCTTTTAATAAAAATTTTCCAATGGAAAAAGATAGATGTTTGCTCTGACTTTAATACAGTAGAATGCAATTAAATTGTCCACAATACTTTAAATTAGTATTAAATAAAACCTTGCAAATAACAAAAAAGCTCCCTTGGTAAGGCATGAAGAAAACATCATTCCTCCTTAATAGTAAACCTCAGAGGAGAGCAGAAAGAAAACTTCCCCCAAAAAAGTTTTGTGAAGCTTTGTGGTGGTTTGTGCAAGGGCCATGAACCAGGCAGATCTGGATGTAATTCACAGGACCAATTCTTAATAACTCTGCAACTTAGGCAAGTTATTTAACTTTTATAAGTCTCATTTGCCTCCTCTATACAATAAAGACAATAACAGTAGTTCCCTCATAGGGTCGATATGAAAATTAGAGTGTAAACCAAGTTGTACCATGACTGGTACATGGTGAGCACTCAATTTAGTGTGCTTATCATCGTCATCATCTCTAAGCACCTGTGAAGGTTAATTTTATGGGTCCAATTGAAGGGCCATTTTGAATGAGATTAACTTTTAAATTGGTGAACTTTGAATAAACAGATTTGCCTTCCAATTAGGCCTCATTCAATCAGTTAAAGGCCTAAATAAAACAAAAAGACCTGTCTCCCCAAACAAGAGGAATTTTTCAGCAGTTTGCCTTTGGACTTCATCTGTGATCTTAGCTCTCCTGAGTCTCCAGCCTACTGGCCTTTGAACTACAACCAGAACATCAGCTCTCCTGGGTCTCTACCTGCTGGCACCCCTGAAGATTTGGGTTTGCCAGGCTCCACATAATCATGTAAGCTAGTTCCTTATAACAAATCTCTTTATGTATACATCCTATTGGTTCTGCTTCAGTGGAGAACCTTGACTAATATAGTACCATATACAAGCTTGAGAACCTAAATAATAAAATAGATTTAATGTCATAAGATAGGTACTATTATCACTTAGAATACAAGGTCCTTGAGGGCAAAGATCAGCCTTTAAGTGTTGACTATGCAACAAAAATTCAGTAAATATTTAAAGAGGAATTTGATCAATCAGTATTTTTATCACAATCATTCAAATATTGTACTATTTTTAAAAAGTGTGTGTAAACTAATATCATGCATTAAACATAGCCTTAGGATTATAATATTAAAAAGGAATAGACGAAGAAGTGCTCAAGTCACTAGTTCTACCACATGGCTGAGAGAGTATATGAGCTGCCCCAAATGTCATCCTAGGAAACAGAATGTCCCAAAGGAAATAGAAAGCGAGGAAATGGGTGAATCACATTTGCTGTTGTTGTGGATACTGTTCATCTTATCTGAGTGAACTTGAAACCTGAAAGCATTGTAGGATAGAGTGGCTAGCTCTCTAATTGAGGCCTCATCTATTGCTAAAGGACCTGGTTCAACAGAAACATCCTTAATATCTAATGTGCACTCAAAGCATAGTTGGCCTTGTGCAGAATGTGCAAATTGTACAAACAAAGTTTTTATTCTCCTGTCCAATTGTTCTCTACCCTGGGTGCTCATTAAACTGATCTGGAGAACTTTAAAAAATAATTTTGACAGAATCCCATCCTCAGATAGTCTGACATGGTGCAATGGGTTAAGACCTCATCTTATTTTATTTACACCCTCATTTCACATCCTCATTTTATTTTTTTAATTTTTTTATTTATTTATTTTTAGAGAGGTGGGAAGAGAGGGAGAAAGAAAGGAAATTAACATTGATGTAAGAGAGAAACATTGATCAGTTGCCTCTCTTATACCAAAACCTAGGCATGTGACCTGTTCAGGAATCAAACCTGCAACCTTTCACTCTGTGGGACAATGCTCAACCAACTGAACCACACCGGTCAGGATGTGGTTCAAGATATGGTTCAAGATGTGGTCAAGATGGTCAGTGAAACCTGATGGATATTTTAAAAGATCCTCAGGAGATGCTAATGTTATACAACCAGGATTAAGAACTGTTAGTCTGGGCTCCTACAGTCTAAATAATACCCAGAGACACACATACCGTGCACACACATTAAACCCTTTCACATATTAACACTTTCATAATCCTCATATTCAACTCAAATCTTCAGAGAATAATTAGCTATGACAATTTTCTCTCTTATAACTTGAGATCTTCTCTATCTTCTAGTTATTCAATGCTCCTCACTTCCCCTTTCAGAGTCTATCAAGGTCGAGATATAGGCAAATGGAAGGTAGTAGACTTTACTATTGATGAGGGAATGTATAGAATAGGGCACAGGTGGCAAACACAAGTCCTGTGGGCTGAATCCAGCCCTCCATTTCCTTTTATCCAGCCCAATACCTTGTTTCTACCCGGCGGCAGTGCCTAGATCCTTGCCCCTAGTTAAGGAGTAGTTACATTTATACAGTCCTAAAATTACATTCAGCCCTTTGAAAGCAACTGCGAAGCTAATGTGGCCCCCAGTGAAAATGAGTTTGACACCCCTGGAATAGGGTCTTAAAGCTAGTATCTAAAAATCAATAGATCTGTTAACCTATGAAACTAAAGAGAGTCACATAAAAATCAAAAGACTCATGGAAGTCAGAGACAAAATAAGTGTGTTTTTAAAGTGATCATGACCTGAAAATAAACGAATTCATGAACATGTATTTACAATAATATTACAAAGTTCTGGAACATCTGCACTTATAGGAATTCACTGAATTTTCAATGATTTTTTTAAAAGTTGTCTCATTTTAACAACAATTAAAATAAAAATTAAAAAAAAAAGTTGTCTCATTTTGACCACGCATGCTGCCTAAGAACTTTAATTTGTGGAACATGTGATCATAATATCCAGTAAAAATATTTGTCAAATATTTTATTTAGAAAATTTATATTTGTATATTTAGTTATTTGTTTGCTATGTGTCCTATGCTAAAGGAATTGCTTATTTTTGACAATATTTATAGTTTGGCAGTATAGTATAGTTTGGTACACCCGTAACAAATAGAATAGTACTCCTTAGTTTAATTAACTTTCACTTTTCAGTAACAAATGGCAATGAGAAATACCACTTTTGAGTATCCAAAATAATTGAAAGCAGGGGCTCAAGCAGATATTTGTACATCCACATTCAGAGCAGCATTATGCACAGTAACCACAGGTGGAAACAATCCAAGTGTCCATCAACTGATAAATGAAAAACCAAAATATGGTGTAAACATGCAATGAAATAAAAAGTTTCTCTCATAAAAAGGAATTTCCCTCCTTTTTATGTTTTCATATATGCTGAGGTATGGATATGAAGGACATGGATAGAGTTGTGCAAGGGTTATGAATGCAGCAGGCACCATATTTCATTTTTCTAGAATAAAGTGTAGCCCTTAGTGGTTTTGGTAATACTTATCTATTCCTTCCCAGGTCATTAAGGTATTGAAGGTTTAGCTGGTTTATTGCTTCTTATGCTTTCTTCAAAAAATGCATGTGGCTTTTCTATAACATTTTCTTTTTCCCTTAGGACTGCCCTTAACATCTTCTTAATAGTATTGCCTCTGAATAAAAATCATAGTGTGATTTTTTTTTCCTGGACCCTGCAGTCAACACAAGTGTAATCCTTCTTATTCATGTTAGTAGTACAAAGGTAGCAATATACGTGTGATTATTTCTTCCCGGCTAACAAAGACTCCATTTGAACACCCTGGCCTGCTCTCAGAAATACTCTTGTCAAGTTGGTTTAGCCAGAATCCTCCTTTATGTCTGATATTTCCTCTTAGTAATTTACCATACCGACCCCCTACCCTGCTCCTTGGCTCTAAACCCCAACTTGTCCTTATGTACTCAGAACTGACCAGTGTTAGACTACCATCTCTTTTTCCCTATTATAAAAGTGCCTGAATAAATGTTTGCCAGCTTAATAAAATCTATTTTTACAATGAAGCTCTAGTTTTTCTTTAATGGTTCATTATTATTTGACTTCATACATTACCATACTTTTTTCATTTCCACCTTTACCTGTTCTCATTTAGAGGATTTAATCTACACAACAGACTTTGACAGGAGGTTTAAAGAAAGAGAAACCCTTCATGAGGGAAATGTTTTCTGATTTAGATGAGATATAGGGAAATAAGAAACCTCCAAAGGACATGGCAGACAAGAGACTAGAAAAATGAGTGAAGTCATCAAAGAGTCACATTAATATGAGTTCTAGACATTCATCCAATCTAATGTGTGTGGGTTTATGAATGTGTGTTTAGCAAAAGCCAATATGGCCCACAGTAGCAACAACTCCCTGCAGAATCATCCTTTCCAGATTTTCCAGTATGTAAAGAGGTGTGGTGACCCTCCTTCTTGCCTATGCTGCAGTCTGTTTTCCCCTGCTGATACAGAGAAATGAATCCTCTCACTACTCTCCTTTCCATATTCTGTACTGAAGCCAGAGTGATCTTTTAGAATTCATCAGATTCTTTCTCTACTCTACTTAAAACCCCGCAGTGGCTTTCAATTACAATTAGAAGGAAAGACACAAGGGCATCCATGACCTGGCTCTTGCTTACCTCTCCAAAGTGATTTTGCACCATGCATGCTTTTAATCTAGCCATATCACTATTATTTTGGGATTTTGCACCCCTTTTTTGTTTATTTTTTAGTCTCAGCTCTAATGCCATTTTCTCAAGAAGCTTTCCCTGGCAGTCCTTTGAAGTTGTTCCAGTCACTTTATGTACTATTTCCTAGTGTTTTTAACAGGACCTATTTTTATCAGAATGACCTTATATTTGTATGTTCCTTCATTGTCTTCACCTATTAGTTCCATGATAGCCAAGACTCATTGTATTATCAGTGCCTAGATCATTACCTAGCATATCATAATGAGGGAGGATATTAAGAAGCTAGGAAAGTCCCTTGGCAAGTGGAATGGGGAGACTTAGACAGATAGATAGAAGGTCAACAGGGCAGAAAGCCCAGACACCTAGCAGGCAAGGTGTGGACCCTCCCCTGACCTTTCCTCCCTAGAGATAACATCTAGGCCTCAGTTGTATTTTTTTACTCCAGGCCCAGAAAAGCAGCAAAACCAGGCCTTTGAGGCCAGGACCAGCTACAGTGATGAATGCCCCACTGCCCTGGTGCCAACCAATCAGTGAAGAGCATAACCCCAAAAGGGCACACCTGGGAAAGCTGATGAATATTCTGTTGAGGCCTCCACTGAGACCTCCCCTAAAATCCTTACCATTGGAAAGCAGATAAAACCCCACTAGAGAAAGAAGCCAGTGCATGTCCTTGTTGGAGCATGCTCACTCAAATCTCCCTTTCAAGTAATTTTTTTTCTCTTAGATTCTAAAGGTCCACACAAGACTTGCAACCAGGGGAGCAATGGGCAGTGGCAGCTTGTCCCTGAGCTAACCCCCAGAACCTGTCTCCAAGGCCCCCTTTTCTCTGACTTCCCAGTGAGCTGAGAGTAGCCCCACCTTGGCTCACTTCTTTCCCATAATGTTTCTAGAGAAACAAAGCAGCCCCACCTAGTCTTTCTCTTGTTGCTTCTTCTGTCCTAAGCCCTTCTTGTCTCTCTGTCCCCAGCTTTAACAAACATACTCTAAAAATCACCTGGACTCATGTTGTAAAAATCTTTCCTGCCTGAAGTGAAGAACACACACACTACTGGCTGGCCCAAAGCAGACTCACTCTGGGCCTGGTCCCCTTCTGGTAACAATAAAATTTTAATAAATATTTGTTGAACACATGAATGATAAATGCCATCTTTTACAAATACCAAGCTTTTGACTGTAAAGCTCTCTCTCTGAGATATATAAACTTCTAATGATACAATATAGTAATGCTAATAAGGATTTCCTGTCCTCCACTGTGTTTTTAAATTACAGTACAAAGACAGACACAAAAACTCAGCTTTAGAAAGACTAAGCCTTATTAATAATGATGTTTAGGTTCAATTTGAACATTGCTATAAATCATACCATAACTCAATTGAATTCAGAGGTTCCCCTTTTCTTATTTGTTATTGTGCCCAGACTTGTTAACATTCATTGTAAAAGCTAAAATACAAATTTACCTTTTTAAATTGGTCCACCCAGATGGAAAATAATGAAAATTCAAACAAGTGTATTGCCAAGTAATCTAATTCAAAGAGGCAGTCATTTTGAGAAGAGCAATATAGGGAATGCACTAAGCATCACACTGATATGTTATTATAAAAGAGCTGGAACACCAAAATGATATATTTCATATTAATCAAGTTCTCAGAGAACTTGGAAACTTGGATTAATAATTTTCATTTAGAAAGATCCAGGGACCTACAACATAAGAAACAAAATCATTAGGAAGATGACAAGTAAAGGGGAAATTATGAGAACAACATATAGTTCCTAAGCAACATCTTTAAAATTCCTAATTTACAAGATAGACCAACTAAGTCATAAGCCAAGGAAATAGACAATATATGATCTACATATCTTTATAATATTTAAAATAGAGTCTACACAAATGGTAGAATTTTAATATACTCTAAAACCTCGTAAGTACAACATCAAATTATGCAAGCCTATATGTTGCATTTGCATTTATCATGTTGTTTATGATAGAACAATTTATTGTATTTCAGGCTCAGAAAGAAGACCTGCATGTTCTTCATAATAACCTAATCTTATCTACAGGAGATAAAAGAAATAAAAATCAGCATACAGCATCTGTTCTCAACATTTGGTTTATAGTAGTGCTCAGCTGATTACAGCTGAGATACTATATAGTGTGTGAACATCCCTCTTTCCACTGGGATAAATTCCAAAACCAAAATTCCACAGTTAGCAGGAAAGTGATAAAAATGACATGGGCAGGTATAAGCCTAAATGATAAATGTAACTTCAATATTAGTAGTAATCCTACTTTGTGAGAGAACGTAGCAATTATAACTGAGATTCTATAGTGTGTGAATTTCTAGCTTTACTCTGATGAATTTCAAAACCAGAATTCCATAATTAGGGGAAAATGGTAAAATCAATATGTGCATGTATAAATAAAATTCCAATGCTAGTATTCTTCATATGGGAGAGAAATTAATAGCTGGTACAATTTCACTTCTATAGTCATGAGGTCAAGAAAAATTCTTCCTAGACTTTTAATATATATTATGATCTCTTAGCAAATCACAACAAGCTGGCTCCTGAGATGCAGCACACCAAGGTAAGAACACATCTAAATTGCCTAAGTTACCCAGGCTATTTACAATTATTACATGCTAAACAAGAGTTTTTCAAGGCCACAGGAAGTAATCAAATTAACATGAATTTAAGGACACTATCTAAAATGACTTTATCCTATAGGTCTCGAGTTGCTCAAATACTAGCCCCACTTGCAACCACCTTTCTAGTTCATTTTGATCCAGTTTCACTCTTCCTCTTTCATCATTCATTACCTTCATGGAGCTTACATTCCAGTAAGGAGACACAAACAATAAACAAATAAATACAAGATGTATTATATATACATGCAAATGAGAAGAAATAATCTAATCAGAGAGATGAAAGAAAAGTAGTAGGAGATAAAACAAAGTGGTTGTAAACAGCCTCACAGGGAAAGTGACATTTGAGAATACAAACATGATAAGGAATCAGTTGAGTGGATAACTGGGAGAAACTTGTTCCAGCAGGAGGGTAGAAGCATACCTAAACTGTCCTAGAAATAGCAAAAACAACAGTGTGGTCAGATTAAAGAAAAAGATGGTATCATGAGATGAGGTCAGAGAAACTATAAAGACCAGATCATGTGGGCCCCTGTAGATGAATGCTAAACTTTATTGAGCAATTGAAGGATTTGAACAGAAGGCTGATACCAACAGTGTTTACAATCGCAACTCACACCATCTCATGTATCCCATATATCTTTACCCTGCACATTTTATTGAACCATATATATCACCTTCTCACATATTTTACTTTAACATATATATTACATTTATTACTTAATTGCCTGTCTCCCCCAGCTACAACTTAAGTTCCACAAAGGCAGGATATCTTTCCTCTTTTTTCTTTCTTGTTTATTAATGTGTTCCAGGTACCTAGCACACAATAGGCTTTCAATAAGTAAGTATTTGTAGAATGAATAACCTGATTTTTATGCAGCTACTTTGAGGCAAAGTTGAAGTAGGGAGGAACCAGACCATATAACCATAATTGAGACTCTCCAGGGGCCAAGCTATAAAATGCCTAAGAACAGGATGAGATAGCAGATTCTACATATCACAGAGTAGACAAAGGTCACAGTTTTTGTACCTAGGCAAGATAACTTGTCCGCTAAAACAAAACTAACAATCCTTTGAACAAAACAGAATACAGAAACTGGAAAGCTCTTAGAAGAAAACAGACATTAAAATTTCAAACATTTCTCTTAGCAATACTTTTTTCTGATATATCTCCTCAGGCAAAGGAAACAAAAATAAAAATGCAAATTAAACTACATAAACCTAAAAAGATTTTGCACAACATGGAAAACCATCAACAAAATCAACAAAATGAAGGTAATCTACTGAATGGAAGATGTTCAACAATGATACATTCAAAAAGGGATTAATATCCAAAATTTAGAAAGCACTCAGATAATTAAACACCAAAAAAAACAAACAACCCAATTAAAAAGTGGGCAGAGGTCCTAAATAGATACTTCCTCAAAGAGGACATACAGCTGGCACAATTTCAGATGGCCAATAGACATATGAAAAGATGCTCACCATCACTATTCATCAGAGAAATTTCTATTAAAACAAATTCCTATTAAAACAACTTCCTATGAAACAAATTAAAAGAAATCTTTATTAAAATTAAGACAGAATATTTTCCTTATCTATTTGAGAAAAGTTTTCTTTTTTATAATTCACAGGGCAAGATTATGGAGACTTATAAAGCTACACACACTGCTATTTAAAAAATTAATACACTTCGGACTTCCGGCCAAGATGGAGGCATAGGCAGACACACTTGCCTCTTCTCACAACCAAAATTAAGGACAACAAAGATTTAGAAACAAGAAAACAACCAGAACTCACAGAAAACTGAACTGTACGCAAGTCCAACAACGATTCATCCAGACCGGTAAGAGGGGCGGAGCCCCAGCAGGAAAAAGCGGAGGTGCGGACCGGGCACACAGGCAGCAGTGGCTGGCAGCCCCCAGGTGCACAGGCAGCGACTAGCAGACCCCGAGCACAGGGCAGCAACTGTGCAGACCCAGTGAGGCAGTGCAAGGCGGCTGGCTGACCAGGTGATCCCACATTCACGCGCAGATAATCCAGGCAAAGGGACTGGAATCTGAAAGTGAGCAAAGCAAGCACCATCGTCTCCTCTCAGACCCCACCCCCACATACAGCATCACTACCCAGCGACTGGGCTGTCCCGCCCTGGGGAACACCTAAGGCTCCACCCCTCACTACGTAACAGCCGCGACTAGACCAAAAAAAAAAAAAAAAACCATAAATGAAAATGGCTCAAACAGGAGAACAAATCAAAGCCCCAGAAACAATTTATCTAAGCAATGAAGAGATTGCCAACCTATCAGATGCACGATTCAAAACCCTGCTGATCAGGATGCTTACAGAATTGGATGATTTTGCTCACAAATTAGATGTAAAAATGAAGGCTACAATAAGTGAAATGAAGAAAGAGGCATGGGGAACCAACAGAGATGGGAGGAAAACTGGGACTCAAATCAATGGAGTGGACCATAAGGAAGAAAGAAACAGCCAAACAAAAAACAAGGAAGAAACAAGAATTCAAAAAAATGAGGAGAGGCTTAGGAACCTCCAGGACATCTTTAAACATCCCAACATCCGAATTATAGGGGTACCAGAAGGGGAAGAAGAAGAGCAACCAGTGGAAAACTTATTTGAACAAATAATAAAGGAGAACTTCCCAATCTGGCAAAGGAAATAGTCT
>PVKU01017971.1:0-10135 GCA_004027475.1 Anoura caudifer
GTATTCAAAGTGATGAAAAGCAAGGGCCTACCACCTAGATCACTCTCTCCAGCAAAGCTCTCATTTAGAATGGAAAGGCAGATAAAGTGCTCCACAGACAAAGTAAAGCTAAAGGAGTTCACCATCACCAAGCCATTATTACATGAAATGTTAAAGGGACTTATTTAGGAAAAAGAAGATCAAAATTATGAACATTAAATGGCAACATATTCACAACTCTCAACAACTGAATCTAGAAAAAAAAACTAAAACAACTAGAATAGGAACAGGATTTTAGGTTGGAAATCACTTGGAGGGTTATCAGTGGGGAGGGGGAAAGAGTGAGAATGGAGGAAAAGGTATAGAGATTAGGAAGCATAATTTGTAGGTAGAAAATAAAAAGATGTATGGTAAGAATAGTATAGAAAATGGAGAAGCCAAAGAACTTATATGCACAACCCATGGACATGAACTAACGGGGGCTTTGCTGGAGGGAAGTGGGTAACCAGGTGGAGGGGGCAAAGGGAGGAAATTGAGACAACTTTAATAGCATAATCAATAAAAAATACATTTAAAAATAAATAAGAACAGAGCATGGAGCACTGTCTTGGATTCTCCTCTTCTTCTCAGCCAATGGGGGCTAGAGTTCCTGGCCCCCTGGACTTGGGGACTGGGTGGCCTGGGAACCTACCCACACTATCTCCCTGAGTGCTCCAGTACAGCAATCTCCAGTAAAAGGGGAGGGGAGGAAACTCTGGCCAGCAGGCTTGGGGAACATGGTCAGGCTATAGGCCTCATGCCCCTCCCCCAAACAGAATCTGCAGTGGCTACCCCCTTCCCACGGCCCACACCAGTTCAAGCCTGTCCATGACAGCTCTACTAGCACAAGCAGAGGAGAAGACCACCTGCAGCCCACATGTTCCTCCAGCAGGAGAGCAGTGACAGCCATTTTCTGCCATTGCTACCCATCTGCTGGTGGGAGTGGCAGATGCTGAGACCACTGGGAGCTTAGGTCCCACATGATTGGAAGCCAGCTCCCCAGAGGCAGGGTCTCACTATGGGGTTCATGCCTTGCCAGACTCCAGCCTTTGGGATGCTCTGACTCACTGCAGCACAGCACATGGGTCCTAGACTGCTTCCACTCTCGGCCAGAGAGCACTGCATGGAGACTGAAAGCTGCATGAGTTGGAGACATGAGTTGGGAAGTTCCTTGGACCATCTGGAGTGATCTAGCAGAGTACCTTAGATCCTGAGAAAGAGAACTGCTTTGAGAGAACAGACACTGTGATAACTGAAAGATGTACACCCTAGAGAGGATGAAGACCTATTTGTGCAGCCATCTTAAGTGCCAAAAGGACAGACAGGCAATAATGGGGAACTTCTTAGTTTGATCTTGGACATTACTATTCCACGGGATGGCTGGCTTACTGTGCATTGCAAATGAGGTTGGCAAAGAATGTTTCAAGCCCCCTCAAACAGGTTTCCTGTTTATAAAAACATGTTTCCTTCCTCAAAAATCTTTGTAGTATGTGTGTACACAGTGACAAGTGGTCACCTCCATGCTGCTTGGTTATACATGGACAAAAAGGAACCCAAATGTTTAATGTAATTTGATTTGCTGAGTTTAGGAGCATATTAAAATTTAAAGTTCAATTTATTGTTAGCCCTACTATATCTTTGGGTATTTTGACATCTGAGTTTAATCTTCACCTGGCCAGTTTTGGTTTTAGATTTTGCTATTTTGAAAGAGAAATTTAAATTTTTCCTCTGTATAATACAATATTTTTTCCAGAGCATTAAGACTTTGCAGTTTTCAAAAAAACAAAATAGCACTGAAGTTAAAAGCACACACTCTACGGCCAGACAGTTTCAGTTTGAATCCCAGGTCAGCATCCTACTTGACTTTGGACAAGTTACTCAAATGTCTCTGTTTCTTCATCTTTAAAATGGGCATAATATAACCAGTATTTCTCAGAGTCCACCATGCATCCTCCCTGAATAGATTTTGCTACAGGAAGATGTTCAAATAACTTGGAAGAAGATGAAGTACCAGATGATGAGACTCCAAATCAAATGATCGCTCGATGAAAAGAAGAATTTGATCTTTTTATGCATATGGACATGGATCTGCAGAGGGAGGATGCCCGGAACCCAAAGCTCAAGCCTCGCTGGATGGAGGAAGATGAGCTGCCCTACTGGATTGTAAAAGATGATGCTGAAGTAGAAAGGCTTACATGTGAAGAAGAGGAGGAGAAAATATTTGGTAGAGGGTCTTGCCAGCACTGGGATGTGGACTACAGCAATGCCCTCACTGAGAAGCAGTGGCTTTGGGCCATTGAAGATGGGAATTTGGAAGAAATGAAAGAAGAAGTATGGCTTAAGAAGCAAAAAAGGAGAGGTAAGGAGAGTACTTCAGAACAATAAGAGCCCAGAGATCAGCGCAGAGACCAGGGCTGCTGAGGCCCCAGCCCAATGCTTGCCAGGCCTGCCACAGGACTCTAGGGAGAGATCCAGGTCCGCGTGCTGGACCGAAGGCGACCACATGCAAACAGAGACAACTGTAGGACCGGAGACCCATAGCCCATATCAGGAACTGCGGAATGCAAGCAATTCATGGGAGAATCAGAACCTACACATGTGAACCCAGGAAATGCGCACAATCCATGGGAAACCCAGAGCTCACTCCTGTGAAATTAGTGTGAGTGCACGGCATAGGAGACCTGAGCTCACACCCATAAACTTGGGAAAGTGTGTGCTCCCCAGGAGGCTCAGAACATACACCGGAGGCCCTGTGCAGAGAGGCACTGGGCTAGCCCTGGGAAGAGTAGCCCAAAGACAACTTAGTGCTGAACAGGGAGAAAAGTGATACCATCACCCCTTGGCCTTTGCAGCCAGAAAGACCAGAAAACTGGTTTGGCAAGTGTGAAAACAGCAAAAGGGTTTTTTGTTTGTTTGTTTGTTTATTTTTTTAATAATGTTTTATTATTTTTTCATTATTTTTATCTTTTTTACCCCTCAACTCCTTTTGCTTCTCGTTACATCTTTCTTGTTTTATTCCTTCCTCCTTTCTTTCCAATTTTATCTCTTCTTCCTTCCTTTTTTTCTTTCTTCTCTTTTCATTTTTTTCTTCCTCTTTTCTCTTTTTAAATACCCACGAGTAAGACACACACAAAAAAACCTGGAATTGTGAAAAAAACAGACTTGGTCCCAAAGAGGGGGCATTCCAACAGCTGAGACAGTAGAATCTGTGATCACAACAATACCCGAAGGAGACTGCACCACTGAATCTCACAGGTATTCTACCACAGAATTTCACACCATAAACCCAGGGAGACAGAACAGATCAGTTTAGGAAGCTGAGGCTAACAAGAAGAGTTTCACAAACAATGCGAAGACAAAGAAACAATCCCCAAATGAAAGGAAAAGAGGAAGTACCAGGAAGAATGCTAAATGAAATAGAGGCAACTCAACTATCAGATACTGAATTCAAAGCTATAGTTGTCAGGAAGCTCCATGAGCTCTCAATGAGCTACCAGAAACTACAGGCAAGCTATGATGAATTCACTGCAAACTATATCAACATGAAAAAGGAAATAGAAACTATCAAGGACCAAGAGGAAATGAGGAATACAATTTCGGAACTGAAGAACACAGTGGAAGGAATGAAAAGTAGAATTGATGAAGCAGAAGATTGGATGAGCGAGTTGAGGACAAAGTATAAAAAAACATGCAGAAAGAGCAAGAAAAGGAAAAGAGGCTCAGAAAGAATGAAGAGGGATTAAGAGAAATGCAAGACAATATGAAACATAATAATATCCATATAATAGGGATTCCAGAAGGAGAAGAAGAAGAGCAAGTGATAGAAAACCTACTTAAAAAAGTAATGATGGAAAACTTCCCTAATTTGATGAGAGAAAAAGTCACACAAATCCAGGAAACACAGAGAGTCCCAATCAAGAGGAACCCAAAGAGGCCCACTTCAAGACACATCATACATAAAATAGCAAAAGTCCAAGACAAAGAGAGAATCTTAAAGGCAGCAAGGGAGAAAAAGGAAGTAACATACAAGGGAGCCCCGATAAGGTTAGCAGCTGACTTCTCAATGGAAACGCTCCAAGCCAGAAGAGAATGGCAAGAAATATTCCAAGTAATGACAACCAAAGCCCTGCAACCAAGACTACTTTACCCAGTGAGGCTTTCAATCAAGATAGAAGGCTAAATAAGGAGCTTCCCAGACAAAAGAAGTCTAAAAGGACACACCTCTACCAAACCAGTTCTGCAAGAGATCCTAAAGGGACTGCTTTAAGGAAAGGAGGAAAAAAGAGAGAGAGAGAGAGAGAGAGAGAGAGAGAGAGAGAGAGAAAGAGAGAGAGAGAAACACAGGCAGGAAAATGGCAATGAATAAGTACTTATTAATAATAACCTTAAATGTAAATGGATTAAATGCTTCAATCAGAAGACATAGAATAGCTGAATGGATAAGAAAGCATGACCCACACATATGCTGCCTACAAGAGACCCACCTCAGGACAAAAGACCTACACAGACTTAAAGTGAAGGGCTAGAAAGATATTTTCCAAGCAAATGGACAGGAAAAAAAAAGCCAGGGTAGCAATACTCATATCAGACAAAATAGACCTCAAAAGAAGGGCCATAAAGAGAGACCCAGAAGGTCACTTCATAATATTTAAGGGATGAATCCACCAAGAAGACATAAACATTGTAAATATATATGCACCCAACATAGGAGCACCTAAATACATCAAGAAAATCTTAGAGGACTTCAAGAAAGATATTGACAGCAACACAATTATAGTAGGGGATTTTAACATCCCACTGTCAAAAATGAACAGATCTACCAAACAAAATATCAACAAAGATATTGTGTCATTGAACAGCACTCTAGATGAAATGGACTTAACAGATACATATAGAGCCCTTCATTCCAAAGGAACTAAATACACATTCTTTTCAAATGCACATGGAACATTCTCAAAGACAGACCACATGATAGGAAACAAAACTAACCTCAACAAATTTAAGAAAATTGAAATCATACCACGCATTTTCTCTGACCACAAAGGACTGAAACTAGAAGTCAACTCCAAGGGGAAAAACTCAAAACACTCAAAATCATGGAGACTGAATAGCATGTTATTAAACAATGAATGGGTCAAGAATGAAATCAGGGAGGAAATCAAAAAGTTTCTGGAAACAAATGAAAATGAACTCACAATGACCCAAAACTTATGGGACACAATGAAGGTAGTCCTCAGAGGGAAGTTTGTAGCGATACAGGCCTATCTAAAAAAGATAGAAACATTTCAAACAAACAACTTAACCCTACTCCTGCAAGAACTTGAGAAACAACAACGAAGACAGCCCAGAGCAAGTAGAAGGAAGGAAATAACCAAGATCAGAGCAGAATTAAATGACATAGAGACTAAAAGCACAATTCTAAGGATCAATGAATCCAGGAGCTGTTTTTTTGAAAAGATAAACAAAATTGACAAGCCTTTAAGCAGGCTCATTAAAAAAAAAGAGAGAAGACCCCAATAAACACAATCAGAAATGAAAGAGGAAAGATTACAACTGACACCACAAAAATACAAAGGATTGTAAGAAATTACTATGAAGAACTCTATGCCAAGAAATTTGAAAACCTAGGTGAAATGGACAAGTTTCTAGAAAAATATAATTTTCCAAAACTCAATGAAGAAGAAGCAGAAAGTCTGAACAGACCAATAACTGCAGATGAAATTGAAGCAGTAATAAAAAAAAAAAAAAAACTCCTGATACACAAAAGCCCTGGACCAGATTGTTTCACAGGAGAATTCTACAAATCATTTAAGGAAGAGCTAACCCCTATCCTTCACAGACTATTCCAAAAAATCCAGAATGAAGGAAGACTCCCAAACCCTTTTTATGAAGCCAGCATCATCCTAATCCCAAAACCAGAGAAAGACACAACAAAGAAAGAAAACTTCAGGCCAATATCGCTGATGAACATAGACACTAAAATCCTCAACAAAATATTGGCAAACCGCATCCAGCAATACATTAAAAAGATCATACACCATGACCAAGTGGTGTGGCAGACCCTTCTGCAAGGTGTGGGCCCAGCTCCCACTCGGAGATGCACAGAACCCATGCCCACAGATAGGTTCTTTCATGGGAAATCAGATTTGCAATATACTTAGGCTGTTTTGAGAGTGTGCTCTTTGCTGAAACCCCCTCTCCCTGCAAGTACCTTGCAGGCCCAGTGTAAATGCCTGCCTATTCATTTGCTAATATCCTTCTTCTATGTTGTAATGAGGGGCATTAACTCCATTGTTGTAACCAGGATAGTGAGGAAGAATCTTATCTTCAGGTTTTTTATATAGAGATTCACTGGGAGATGGCTCTTGGCAAAGCGTCTGTAGATTTTTTAACTAAACTTGGGGAAGAGGGTGTGTCTGTTTCCATCCCTACAGGTCCTGTCTGGCTGCCAGCCAAAGGAGTGGGGCCTTATCATGAGCAGGACAGATGCCAAGCTCTGCTACCTGGAGCTGAGAACCAATCGACTGACAGACCAGATGGCCCAACTGACCCTGAACACCAGAAAGAATATGGACATTTACACTATCACTCAAGGGCCTTTGTCTGCCAGTGGAGGAGGTTGGGGCCTGCCCCAATGACAGGAGCTGAGGCTCGGGTACCACCTGCAGAAAGCAACAACCCCTCAATGCCCCATAATGTTCAATGGTTGAACCCTACAAATTGTTTCTATGGACTGGACTTACAAGTTTGGGTCCTAGTAGCCCTTGGATTCCCCTTTGTCTTAATCCCTATTTGTGCCTTATGATAAATATAAAGGTTGTTAATATTGCATTCGGGAACAACAAGTAGGTTCCACAGGTTTAAACAGTTACAACTGCATTTACAAATGAAAAAGCTGGGAGATTAAATGTTGGGAACTGCCCTACCTGGTCTCAGAGGCTGTAACACCTCATGGCTGGGCTGCGTAACAGCCCGAGGGACCCACTTCTTCTGGGTCTGTTCGGTGAGAAAGACCTGAACCAGTAAGGAGATGAGGCTTATCTCCCTGGCAGGAGTGCTACTTCTGCTGCATTCATATTTGGCCTCTAATGCTTGGTCAGTTAGCCAATGATGGGTAAGATTCTCTCAAGGGAGGGGTCACCTAAGACAGGCATGACCATGTGGAATGGCCCTCATGGAAGGACTTGGGGGGCCACAGCAAAGAGAGGGTGATGGACCCTCACCCGCCAGGCTATTCTGACATAGCCCGAGTCCCCATTTCCATCTGGGAGATGTCTCCTTTATCCACTTAAGCCTGAGATAATACTGGAGGTGGTTGTGGCCCTGTGCTGGAAAGGCAGATTCCCTGGGAACAATCAGGCCCAACAAAGAAAGCATAAAATCCTGTGAAGCCTACTTCACTGATACCCTCAATTTAAATGATAAGGGTCCAAGCCTGAAACAAATGTTTCCCCAAAATTTTATGGCACTTTAGCCATTTGACCCTGACTCAAAATAAGCCCTCAGAGTTATTTGAATGTACCTATTTGACTATTACTACCTAACAATGATTGATTGGGATTAATCTGAGAATGTGGGCCTTTGGAACCGCTAGTTGCTTACTGATTATAATAATGTTCTGTGTATTTTGATATATTTACAAATTATTTTCCCAGGGTCATGTGGGAGTCCAGCAAACAGCAAGCTTTGTGGATCATAGTAGTTTTATTAAAATGAAAGTGGGAGATGTAGCAAACCCTTCTGCATGGAATGGGCCCAGCACCCACTCGGAGATGCACAGGACCCACACCCACAGATAGGTTCTTTCATGAGAAATCAGATTGGCAATATACTTAGGCTGTTTTGAGAGTGTGCTTTTTGCTGAAACCCCCTCACCCTGCAAGTACTTTGCAGTCCCACTGTAAATGCCTGCCTATTCATTTGCTAACATCCTTCTTCTGTGATGTAATGAGGGGCATTGGCTCCATTGTTGTAACCAGGATAGTGAGGAAGAATCCCTCTTAGAATGTAAGGAGAGATGATTAGAATAAAGGCCTGTCATGGCGGAGGCTGTGGCTTTGGCTCCTCTTGAGAGAAAAACCTGTCGGTTATCCTTATTCCTCCACCAGACTTGGTAGTCTGCGTACATGTTTTAATTCATCCATAACAACATGGACATTGCTGGCCGGTGTCCGCATCAAAGTGGGATTCACCCCAGGGATGCAAGGATGGTTCAACATTCACAAATCAGTAAATGTAATACATCACATAAACAAAAGCAAAGACAAAAATCACATGACCATATCAATAGATGCAGAAAAAGCATGGGATAAGCTACAGCACCCATTTACGATAAAAACACTCAGCAAAGTGGGAATAGAAGGAGCATTCCTCAACACAATAAAGGCCATATATGAGAGACCTACAGCCAACATCATACTCAATGGGCAAAAACTAAAATCTTTTCCACTAAGATCAGGAACAAGACAAGGTTGTCCACTTTCACCACTTCTATTCAATATAGTATTAGAAGTCTTAGCCACAGTGATTAGACAAGAAAAGGAAATAAAAGGCATCCAAATTGGAAAGGAGGAAACAAAACTATCCATTGTTTGCAGATGACATGATAGTGTACATATAAAATCCTATATACTAGGCCAAAGAGCTGCTCGACCTAATAAATGAATTTGGCCAAACAGCAGGATACAAAGTCAATATCCAGAAATCAAAGGCATTTTTGTATACCAACAATGAAACAGCAGAAGCAGAATTCAAGAAAAAAATCCCATTCAATATAGTAAAAAGAAAAATAAAATACCTAGGAATAAACCTAACCAAGGAGGTAAAAGACCTGTATGTAGAAAACACAACACTGAAGAAAGAAATCAAGGAAGACACAAACAAGTGGAAACATATACCGTGTTCATGGATCAGAAGAATTAACATCATCAAAGTGTCCATACTACCTAAAGCAATTTACAGATTCAATACAATATCTATTAAAGTACCAATGGCATATTTCACAGACATAGAACAAACACTTCAAAAATTTATACAGAACCATAAACAACCCTGAATAGTGCAGCAATTTTGAGAAAGAAGAGCAAAGTAGGAGGGATCACAATTCTTGTCACCAAACTATATTACGAGGCCACTGTAATCAAAACAGCCTGGTGCTGGCATAAAAACAGGCACATGGACCAGTGGACCAGTGGAATAGAATGAAGAGCCCAGAAATAAACTCAAGTCTCTACAGTCAATTAATATTCGACAAAAGGGGCATCAACATAAAATGGAGTAAAAATAGCCTCCTCAACAAGTGGTATTGAGAGAATTTGACAGCTACGTGCAAAAAAAAAAAAAAATGAAACTGGCACAACAACTTACACCATATACAAAAAAAATTCAAGGTGGAGAAAAGATTTAAATATAAGCTGTGACACCATTAAAGTCCTAGAGGAGAACATAGGCAGGAAAATCTCAGATATTTCACACAGTAACATTTTTACTGATATGTGCCCTAAAGCAAGGGACATAAAGGAAAGAATAAACAAATGGGATTTCATCAAAATAAAAAGCTTTTGCACAGCAAAGAAAACAGTATTAAAAGAAAAAGAGAGGACTTCCGGCCAAGATGGAGGCATAGGTGACACACTGTGCCTCCTCTCACAACCAAAATTAAGGACAACAAAGATTTAGAAACAAGAAAACAACCAAAACTCATAGAAAATTGAACTGTACGGAAATCCAACAGCCATTCATCCAGACTGGTAAGAGGGGCGGAGTCGCAGCAGGAAAAAGTGGAGGTGCAGACCAGGCATTCAGGCAGCAGCAGCTGGCAGATCCCAGGTGCACGGGCGGTGGCTAGCAGACCCCGGGCATCAGGTGGCAACTGTGCAGACCCAGTGAGGCCACGCAAGGCGGCTGGCTGACCAGGTGGTCCCACATTGGCGTGCAGATAATCCAGGTGAAGGGGAAGCAGCAGAAGGGACTGGAACCTGAGAGTGAGCAGAGCAAGCGCCATTGTTTCCTCTCAGATCCCACCCCCACATACAGCATCACTACCCAGCGACTGGGCTGCCCCGCCCTGGGGAACACCTAAGGCTCTACCCCTCACTAAGTAACAGCCGCAACTAGG